>JAYMSW010001693.1:0-15639 GCA_036897725.1 Erodium texanum | reverse complement strand
AGTGTTGATTGCTAGAAAGAGGAAATGGGGATGAGAGAGTGAACTGTTGGGGAAATAATTTCTAGAGTCTGGTCACCGGTGAGGTTTTATTTTATGCTTACTAATAAATTGGGCTCAGGCCCATTACTATTCATCATCCTACTAAGCCCAAAATGTTATTAAGGCTTTTCGATAATCTCTTGTCAATTTTGCTTCTTCTCTACTCTATCACAACAATATCAAAATAACTCAAATTTGATGGCCATTCCATATATTTATTTCATTTGTCAAGAGTTGATTAAAAAATCTGACCAGATCCGGTCAAGATGATTATAATCCGATATATGCATATGAACTTCATATTTCATAGACTTCATTGAAATAAATTTTTATAATTTCGAGATGATTCTGGAAAAACAGATTACTCATACTAAGGTCTAGGAGGAATTGTTCTGAACTGGAGCAAAAAAAAAAAAACACCATCCTATAATTATCCTGTTGTCATGCTATTGGAATGTCTCTTTTTATTATGATCTTCATTCTATTAGATGTCAAAACTATCAAAGTCAATGTATTTGTGTACCAGAAGGGTCAGGGGTTTCCGGGCATAAAGAGGAAGAAGAAAACTATAAAAAAAAGTTGAGACCATCCCTAACATAAATTATAAATGACATGTTCAATTGCATTCCACCCGAATCCAGAGACATCATGAACACTGACAGAACAATCCAGATAGATCAGATCAGTTCTTAATGATCTCTAACTCTCACTAACAGTGCATTCAAAATAACTGTGAGGAATGCTTACCTACAACATACAAAAGAAAAGAAATCTATCCACCCCTCCTAACCCTTTTCAGGTGAACAGAACAGACAAGTTTATACACATTTCTCTAGAGACCTATTATTCATCCCCAGAATTTCCAATCCACCACACATGTTACATAATCCATCCAGAATCACAATCCTCTTTTGTTACAGATTCACCCTGACCAACAAAACAAATCATCAGGCTGATGAATCCACGTAATGCCCCGTCTTTCGTCTATGCCGGCTATAGTCTGATACAAACTTGAAGGATAGGCCACAACCCTCAACCTTACACTGGTATGGCCGCTCCCCAGTGTGCAGCCGCATATGTTCTGTTCTAGCCCATGCCCACTTGAATGACATGGTGCACCCTTCCCAAGAGCACTTGAGAGGCCTCTCATCATCATGGACCCTCTGGTGAAGCATTGCATACTTGTGCGAGCTGAACTTCCTCCTGCAACCTTCATGTGGGCATCTGTTGCTCTTGTGCAGTAGGAGTTCTCCCTTTGTCCTGAAGCTCATGCGGCACCCTTCTAGGTCACACCTGTGACTTCCCTTTACCTTCTCTTGCTTTCCCTTTCCAGATACTGAAGGTTTCATATCCTTCTTCATCACAGGCTTGTCCATGTCGTTTCCACCTTCATTGGCTCCATCTCTTCTAGCCCTTGGTCTCAGACCTTCACATGGACCCCTAATGAAACTCAAACCAGCAGGGTTACATTTGCCTTCTGTATCCTGCTCCATTTCTCTCCTCCTTTTTCTTCCTTTAGCTGCACTTGACCTGAGGTCTACAACTGGGGAAAAAGTGGTGTTTTCGTGCTCTCTGTTGTCTTGTGAAGAAGAACCCTCTGCAGCAGAAGACTCTCTGTGTAGCCCAGAACATTCTTCAACTGAGCTAGGTGTAGGCCACTCTGTCAGTGTGGCATCATAATTTGAAACACGCCCTTCATTATTTGTAATCTGAAATCTCTGTCGTCTTTCAGCATCTAAAGCCCTATCCCCACTCAAAACCTCATCAGGGCCGCCGCCGCCATTGTTTGCTCCATCATGATTTGAAACAGCTTCATCATTACTCCTATTTGTAGTCTTCATCTCTTGCTGTCCTACTTTCTCTGAAGACACGCCTTCACAAGTTGCAGAAGTTTCGGTGCGTACTTCAGATATTTTTTCCATTGAATCAGGAGTGAGCTGAATCATCAGCTCAGCATTACTTGAAACAGGTTCCTTCAAGTTACTTTGGGTTGAGGTTTGAAGTTCCTGCTGCCCTTCACTATTGAAACTGACCTCACTCTGTGTGCAAGAATTTGCCACTACTGTGTTCACGATCTCTCCATGAAATCCTCCCATATCCAATTTGATGGCATCTGAAGTGGCTGAATTGGTAACATCAGATACTTCATTCATCATCACGTCTCCATCGGCCTCAGCACTGTGCTGCTCTACAGGATGATCAGGAGCCACCATATGACAGGTCTCTTTGGCAACATTGATTGGCTCCCTCATTTCACCTTCCTTCTGATTTTCAAATTCACCATCAGTTATGCTACCACTAACAAGTAAACCTGCATATGTGGCATGAGACACTTCATTCTTCTCACTGGTTTTTTCAGAGACCTCGATTTTCTTTTGCAACTCAGAGCTATCCTGGGCTTTGCATTGCACATCCATTCTCGCCGGAACTTGATTTTCAACCTGTCCCTCAACATTTTCAACCACTGAAGTAGCAGGAGGGAGTGGCACTGGCACTCCCGCAGGATCAGAAGTCAAACAAATATCCAAGGTTGCTTTGAGAATAGTCTCGTCCTGTAACTGAGGTGTACCAATAGAAGCACTGCAGCATAACCCGGAAGAAATTATTTTAATTCCATCATTAAAAGAGTGATTTTCATATGACTTTCCACCATGCTTACAGATATCGTGACTAGTAGTAGTAGCTGAGACTTCTAGGTGGCTCTGCCTTGGCCCTGCCAAATCTCCTAGTTTTGACTTCAATTTCCTTCTTCTATACTGAATAATTATTTCTGGTCCTTTTTTAACATTGATGGCATCTGATATTCCGCCCAATACTTCGACTTTCTTTATTTGAATGCCTCTGCATGGTTTATTGACCGGAAGATTCGACTTCAGTCTCGATCGAGATCTTTGGGACTGCCATTTGATGGTCAAGAGCTCTGAACTGGAACTTTTTTCTGTGAACAGACCACCCAACGCCAATGCATGTTGAACTCGCCTAGAAGGTGAATTTTTCCTGACAGTGATACAGTGTCTTAAGTTGATATCTAGTTTTGCAGTCCAATCTTCCCCACATTCTACATGTTCCTCGTCATCAATTGCAAGATCTATCAAGTTCAAATCTTCGCAGGATGCTTTATCAAAAGGAATCTCAATATAGTTAAAGGGATAACCAATTTCTTTGGTCATAGCAGCTGCATGTGCCTTCATTTTCTGATAGTCTGCAGATAATGAAACTTAGTCATTCTTATTCAAGATCCAAACCGTATGACCCATATATATCAGTAAAACATAACTATGAGATACGAAAACTACGAGAAAACAATTTTTCTCCTCTTTTTTTCTTCTAATCTGGCAGGTTAAATATCTGATTCAATGAGCAATAGCATAGACGTCTTGTAATATACAAACCTGTATGGCAGATTACAAGGATGTTGGCTCCACCTTTCGAGCGCAAAAGCTCCTCAATTTGAACAGCATGCTCCAGGCAAAAAATTCGAGGTCTTAGAAACCCATTAGAGGTGTTCCATCCCTTCTTAAACTTGGTTATTGTAGATATTGCTAGACCCTCTGGAGACAAAGGCATAAACTAACTCAATTTACCACTAGAAGGTGCTCCAGTTTGATGGTAATATATCATGTTTATATTCAAGTCGAGTTAATTTGCTTTGCAGTCAGCAAGTTACCATTGACCTTTGCACTCATTACTAATTGCATGCCAAAACAATTTTCATAGGGACATAAATCTACATCATCTTGTGTTCCTCCATCATGACACCAAACAAAAACAAAATAAAGACTAACAACTAATCCACATAATGCATATGGTCACATTGTTTACATAAACAAAAGTACCAAGCTACAACATTAGCTGCCCGAAAAATGTTGAAACAGCCATGTTTATGTGCAGAAAGGGGATAAAGTAATTCACTGGAATGCTTAACAACACGATAATAAACATGACACACACACAAAAAAAGAACTTTTCAAGAATGATTTGAGTAAGTATGAATTTCCGATCTGCATTTCCATGAAGGTTCAGAAACAAAAATCGCTTTCCAGACTAGAACCACGAAAAATATTCAAACGACTTGTGCTCACGGGCAAGATGCAATGAGAAGATTGTCAGACTATTGCATATTGCGCTTTAATAATGTCACAGATTTACATAGTATATCATTTCTCTTGAAGTGCCAAATGTGTTGTGACATAGATAGTAGTGAAGGTACATGCACTGAAATGAGTAGGATCAAAAGCTAAAAGTCAAATAATTATGAAGAGAAGAAGAAAAGGCAAGAAAAGTAAGCCTAATACCTGGAATGGTGCCCTTAGCACTACAATCAAAATCTGAAGAATGAACACTTTGAGATTTCAACACTCCAGATCCTTGAACCAAAATCTGATCTGAAGGTAGATTAGATGGTTGCACCACACACATAAATGGAAAACCGAGAATTCCACAAGCGACACAGGGTAATGTTCCGGAATCAACTTGAAAATCACACGACAAATCATAATCATCCAGATATAAATTGTTCAGATTTCCCATATACAAGCTCTCATCAAATGCAATATTCTGATTGCAATGGTCTTCAGAATGACCGTGGGGAGCATTCTCTACTGGTGTTGTTGTGACGGTAACACTCCCTGTGGACAACAGTGACTCTTGATATGAAGATGGGAGTAAATCAGGGTCCCACAACACTGCCTGGTAAGTTGATTTTTTACTAAGAAGAACATTTAGCAGATTGTTTTCTTTTAGCATATCTTCTATAAAGGCCTTCTTCACTAACAACTCCCTTTCTTCTTTCTGGCGATCTCTTAGACGAGAACTCCGTGCACCTGGTAGCAATGATCTTGGCACTCTGGCAATACAACATAACAGTATTTTAGTATCAAGCAAAACATGCATATAATGAAACCAACAGAAGAACTAGCAAAGCTATCTGACTGCACAGCAAGATCTGTGGGTGCAACTGTATAAGGATGCTGGTACAGTTATTCCCAACACTGTACCAGCATCTTCATGTAGGATATATTCTATTTCAAGTTAACCAGACACTGCCACATTCAACGTGATACAGATGAGAGGATAACCGATCACACAGTAGATATGACAAAACTTGTGTCTCATAGAATTCTAAAAGGCATTGTCTACAAGAATAACAATCTTCAGCAAGATATCAAGTTGAGCACCCTCCTCTCTTCCATGCTAGAAAATTTATATAATCAGATTCTACTGAGAACCGAATGTCTGGTGATCTCTTGCTTCTACATAAGCAAGGCCTTAGCTCAAACCTAGGTACAGATGGCTCATAAAAAACAAACAGAGATCCATACGCCAAATGTTCCTTGTTAGCATCACAATTTCAGATACAACTCCTGATTTGGGACAGGCATCCTGAGTGCTTTCACTGATTGTAATGAATGGAATGTTTCACAAAACCATGCTACTACGGAACCTAATAGTACAAATTCCTCAAGCTACATGTATAGAACCTCAAACAATAGTTTGCTGATACAGGGTTCAGCGAGTATTTACAGAAAATGTGTAAGCTGACCTGGAGACAAATGACATGGTCAACAGGTATAGCAGTTGCCGATGAGAGAGCATTGGAAGATAATTCATGGCCGCTCTACGCACGGCGGCTTCCTTAGCAACTTTGAGCCACTGCGGAGTTCCAAAGTTAGCAGCTTCCCCACAATTAAAACCTAGGTTGCAAACAACAAGACTATAAATCCAGAGGAATAACCAGGATAAACAGAAGGGACAAATACTGCAATGATTCAACAAAACCCCTCCATATAGTAGCTTAATTAATACTGACAGGCAACTGGGCACTAGGCCACTAGTTATACTATTTGATTGTATATACTATCTAAAAGCAAAACAAAGCATTCTACTAAGGATTTTTTATGCATGGATATTAAAATAATATGTAACACTAATTTATACCAGCCCTTTTTGGAAATGCATGCAACACATTTTATTAGATCATTGTATATTTTTAAGTGGCAATAAATTTTATATGTATTCTTAAATATATATAGTACAAAAGAGCTAAGAGTTAGCAAACTTCACAGAGATGTACCAGAGTCATTTAGTAGGAAATGGCTTATCCTGGTTTCCTATTTTTACCTTAACAAAATGTAGAATGAAAATATCTATGTCATATTCTGAATCTATGCTACACAGGAAATTTTTCATTCAAGTTCATATTGGCTCTTGTAAAACAATGAAGGGGTTATCAGGAAACTACTTGATTTCAAACATTGAAATATACAACATCAAATTGCATAAGAACCAAAGGGCCTTCTTTTATACAAAACAAAGGAGACTATGCTGTTTGTGCCACATTTCCCAAAGATATATTTATCAATTATGCAATTTTAGCCAAGAAATCTCTGATAGCCCCCCACCATCATCATGTGCATGATCGGTGGCTCTGACCAGACCACATTCACTCCAAAATAAAAGATTCATCATTCAGAAAATTTGGTCTTTACTAGTATGACCCCAACTAGACTTTCATCATTTGGATTTGGTAACCTATATTGCCAGTCGAAACTCTTAAATTCAACAAGCAGTTTCAGTAACATTCTGACGGACACTTTCAACTATGCATTTCAAAATCATGAATGAGAACAAAACTGCTATCTTCCTTGAAACAAACTGTACAATTTTAAAGAGGATGAAATTCTCAAAAATTTAAAAGTTATGGCTTAAGTTCACTTTCCAAGAAACAAGCAAGGAATTGTAATGATACGCCTTCCACACAATTAAGGAAACATATTTATTGTAGAAGGTTTATTACACCCATAATCCTCCCTTGGGAAAAATGTAAAGCAATTACCATGGCTGAATCCTATATGGTAAGCCCTTGGAAAAGTCACTACATATTCACCAGGGTTCTGTATTAACCTGCATGAAGACCAAAATATAAATAACTAAATTTTCAACAATGAGACCGATCAACAAAAAATGCCAAATTTCTACTACAGCCATAGAGACCCAATTCACCTCTCATCATGGGCCATTGAAACCCTCATACCCACAAAACTCGAAGTGCTAGTAAAAACACTCCCAAGGGAAAGAAACTCACCTGCAACAGGGAAGACCTGACGCAACCACCACTTCAGGTGATAGAAGAGTAGTCTTCTCACCTAACAATCCAAGAGCGGCTGGAAATAAAAGAAAAAGGAATCCACATTACAAAGAAGCAATAGAAGTACTGATGCCCAAACAAATTCCCATAAATATAAACAAATACTAATATGATATGGCCCAAGCAGGACTTTAAAAACCTAATCTGAATAAAAATGCAAAATTTTCTAAAAATTAATTACAGGTACTGTGACCAAAGTGAAATGTAACAATAAGCTTAAGAGTTCTGTTAAAAAATTTACAGCACCAACCAAACTTGCTTGCTCACTAACTTTTCTGAGTGTGAAAAAGCAACCGATCATCTAAACCCTTTCAGAAATATTTTTGCAGAACCATTTGTCTCTCTAGTCTTCTCATTTTCTATATGGGGCTCTTAGTGCGTTAATGATATAAAACAAAATGAAACGAATCACTTAATTTTCATTTTTCCATTTTCATAGCATAAGAGGTCCTTCGCCTGCAAAAATTTTCTCTGACATGATGTTTCTTTTTAGTGCCTTTTTTTTTTCTTTTTCTTGGAACAATGCAGGTTATTTTTCTTTGGATGGTCTAAATAATAAATATTATGCATACTCTAGTGACACTAAATATGCATCTCTAGTAATAATAACTTCTCAATAGTTATCGAATCTCAATTGAATACGTAAAAGAAGTTACCATTACACAAAAAGCTGAATAACAAACTGCATGTTGAGAGAATTGATGGGAAAATGAAAAAAACATAAGAATTAAGTAAGAATTTGTTCTATATTCAAATGATCAAATATTGTTTTACTGGTTTTACTACACTTTCGGAGCAACAAAAAAATACGAATTGCAATTCATGATGTGTCTTGCTTGATAATTGTGCTTGTACATAAGGAAACACTCATATAAAAAGAAGTAAAGATATATAAGTAGACATATAAACCTCAAAGCATAAGAGAGAGTATTTTCTAACACGTGATAACATTTTCTGATGATACATACAATCAGCAACAAAAGCACGTTCCATACCTAAATGGTCAATATTTCCTCCATAAGCTTCAGTGCGGATAACTTCTTCAAAAGCAAATGCATAGTCTCCAGGGACTGCATACCAAGTCTTTGCAGAACCAGTGTGAAGAAAATTCATGCTATGAAGCTCGTGATCTTCAACATGCCAAGCAAACCAGCTGAACAACATACCAATATAGACCATTGGAGAAGTAACACCAGGGATATCATCAGGCATGAATCGCGTAAGAGAGCCAGGTGACCGGGCTATCACTTGTAAGTTCCAAGGACTGTTCGAAAGCTTCCAACCGGCAGTACCTTCCATTTCATTTCTGAAGTTTAATCTCTTTCGCCTAGATGAGCTTGGAGTTTCATTGTTTGATAAATCTGAGGGAGCTGTAGAAGACTTGGGTGTCTCTGCCTCTAATAACGAATCTTGATCTTTACTAGTCGGTGTATCCTTCTTATCATTTACATGGGAATTTACTACACTATCCATATTACATTCCCTACAATCAGAACTTTCTCTACTCCTCTGATAATGCATCCTCTTCCTCCTCCTATGGAAATACTTAACCGGACTCTCTGGTTCCCCAAAACCTGACCCCGGTACATCATTTGCATATTCAATGTATATAGGCTTCTCAGAAGACGCTTTCCAAAACATTGCTTCCACAACCAAAGGAGATAGCTCCTTAACCCCACCCAATAAGCTCTTCGCAAAAGCCTTCGATTTATTTTCAAACTGCTCCACTGTATAAACCTCTCCACTTTGCCATACTTGCTTATGGACACCCACTTGTGGACCACTACCAACCCCTTTCGCCCCCTTTCCACTTTGCCCCAACTCCTGATGCCTAGTGGTGAAAACTGCACGACTCTCCCCATCATTACCACCACCACTGCAACCAACCCCAGAACCTACTTTTGAGGAATTCACATCAGGACCCAATTCCGGGCACTTAGCCAGAGACTTATTCAAGTTAGTAAGCACATATTTCTTGGAAGGTTTTGGCAATGGTGGTATCACCTTGCAGATACCAAAGGCACTAGCTTCCTTCTCAATTTTTGATATGTAAGCAATTGGGTCTGCGAATTCAGTGTCGGTTGGCCGAAACTCGGGCGCCAGAGGCAACCCTTTCAGCCAATTGGGTATATCAGCATTACCCATCGCAACAACTATGGTTCCACAATAACTACATCAACAGAGAGAACAGAGAACACTAAACATTGTTGCATATATATTGCAAATCACAGAAGCCACAATCAATCAAACCCTAGATCTTGAGATTTCTTGGGTTCGTCTTGATTCCGAAAATTGAACTCAAAATTAAGCACAGAAACACAGAAATTAACAGAAATGGAGCGATACGGAGAAAAGATATGTGAAACAGAACCTGGTAGCACCATCAACAACTGTGGGTGATTGGCCTGCAATCAAAAGCGCACAAGAGAGAGCGAAAAAGATGGGACAGGATTGGCTCTGTCTAGGTTTTGAGTGACATTTGAAACGCGCACGCTAGCAACAACGAATAGAATCGATATAACGTACGCCGGTGGGGCACGGAGCAGCTGAGTGGAGGTCACTATTCAGAATCCGTACGATTTCAGTTGGGCGTCTTGGCGCCGCCCACCGTTTGTGGGGTTGTATTGAGTCATGTGGTTGATATGTACACCTTCGCGCAGGTTAGCATGGAGCTGTGGTTGAGCATACGAAAGAGATAAACACCTGCGGTGTAAAATAATGTACATAACAGATTCCGTCAACTTTTATATTCAATATTAGTAAAACACCTCTAGGAAATGCATAGAACACAAGTGTTTAATCATCTAAACTGTCAAACCAAACAAAATTGACCGAGACCAATCAACTAAAGTCTGAAAATTCATAGCATCGAGATTAAAGATCGTCTTTTTGTAGTAGAATTTTTATAAACTGAAAATCAACGTATAAGTTAACAACCGAATGATTAAGACGTTGAGCTTATTTTTTATATTCAATATTAGTAAATCTTTCTTCTTTGACTCATGTTTCAAACACATCCATATTTATTTTTGATAAATATCATTAGGCAGAAAGATTTGTAAAGATAACAGTCCCCAATCCTAGAGGGATGAAGTACCCGGACTGTTCCAAGCATGATCATATCAAACTAAGAACTCATGGAAGAGTCAAGAGCGAGGAATATAATATATTGACATGAGAAAAACCTACTTATAAATAAGCAGATATTTTCTTATAATACGGCATTGTATCAGTCACAATAATAAAGGGTTTTCTAATGAAGACCTCGGGATATCGAACCCAAGGGAAACAAACACAAATAAAGATTATCTAGAATGTTAGTGAAACTGTTTTGACAATAAAGTAACATGGGGTGGGGTTTTTTTGAATTATGAAAATTAAAACGAACTATTAAAGAAATAATGTAAAATGAATGCAGATAAAACTGAGTTTTCATTTAGGGATAAAAGGCAATCCAGAGTACATGATCATAGAGACTCGTACAAAGAATTGGATAATTTATTAACATTGCAAAATTGTCTACTCCAAGTGCAGCGGACTACCTCTAACATTAATCCTAACTCCTTTTGATAGTTTAGGATCGTAATGGAATCTAACCACCTAATTGTTTCTAGTCGAGGTGTAAAGAGACCCAAAGCACTAAGTTGTATGGTAACTTCTAGCTTTCGATTTGGTAGTTATTGCGAGTGTACTAAAAGTCTAACTTACAATTTAATCTAGTCTAATTACTATCCTCATCTTCAAGTATTGGATAATTACTTAGTTAATTATCAAGCCTATACAGGAAATAAAGCATTAAGATTGAATTAATCATAATTCCTAACCTAGATCAATTTCACAATATTAAACGAACACACCATGCATTGATAAATCCCTATTCACCCATGCCCTAGATTGAACAAATTTAGTTACTCATGAACAAGGAAGAAGATGAAGAAGATAGATAAAATATAACAGAAATCATCATGTTATTGATAAAGAATGTCGATACAATACCGAATTTTCATTCTTCTACGCTTCGAATCAAACCTTGAATCCTAGGCAATTAACTCTCAATAGAATCTAAACTCCTCTCATTTTTTCCCTAATTCTATATATATACTTAGTAGTTTCATAGGGGCAAAAGAGGCAAAATTGCCTAATTTTAACTTCTGATCGAGCCTTTATCGGCCCACTTATGGTCATAAAGGAGCTGGTCACGGGCTGGCTCACGGCCTTGAGCTTGTCGGTCATCAAACAGTGGCTCCTTCAAAAATTTAAGATTTCTTTTACGTCGAGGCTTACAGTCGTGATCTCACCGATCACGACCCTCTTTACGGATGTCAGGTACCTGGTGGCTGGACAGTTCCTTCTGATCAAGGCTCTTTCTTCACATAGAGAGTCACGTCCGTGGCTGGCTCGGTGACCGACAAGGTCACGATTGTGGACTCTCCGGTCATATGGGACAGTTTATCCCCTCTTGCTCAAAAAATGCTCTTTTTCACTCCTTTTACTTGCCAATAGCCAAAATACCCTAAGACGCAAAAAGTAAAAGAAACGAAGATACTTAAACCAAATCAGGGCGAAAAATGCATAAAATATGGGTGAAGACATACAATTTAAATGAACAGATGTGTCCGCATCATATACTTGCGCATAGGTAAACTGACCTAGTAAACTAATACAATCTGAAACAAACAATCCAATTGGGCTAGACCAACTCTTAGCATTGAGAATAGCTTGAACAACTGTCAAACAATTCAATTAAATAATCATCCTACTCCAACCTTGTGACGAGAAGCATGATAAAGCCTTCATAATCCTGATGACTTCAACCAATTCGAGATGTAATTGCCCAACCTTTGTGACACTGCAAGCTAAAATTACCTCACCTGAGTGGATCTTAACAACCATTCCCCAATCTATCTTCCTCTCGTTCACAAAAATCACCATATCTATATGAACTTTGGTCGTACCTATCTCAAGGGTCTCCATCCCTGCACTCAATCTTGATGTGGTACATAAGCGTTAGGTCTTTACTAACAAGCAATCCAGGAATTCAACGAGGAGAGTGCTGACCCGATAATTCGACTTGGCAAAAAGGACTTCAAGTCCCACACTGATGAGTTCCTATTATGCCAAATTTCATAACTTATGGCTGCCCACTATCCGGTGTTATTGAGGCCATTGCTTTATAACCATACAACCCACATTCCATAAGCTTGATCCACTCACAACTGTTAAACCGAACTCATTCTAGATTGCCTGAGTGAATGGGTTGCGCAGCAGGCAATGCCCCACCATTTCAGGTTCAAGCACGCACACCGGACACATCTTGTCAATGTCTACTCGTCGATCTCGAAGCATATTAGATGTAGGCAATAGACACAAGAAGTCCTTCTTTTTTGGAGGTATGCTTAGTCTCCATAACAAACGGCAAACGGGTGTAATAGAGACACGTCCCAATGACCCTCCATGACCTAAAATGTTTTGTAGGAACTCTTCACATAATACTCCCCAGATTGTTCAAGAGGCCAAAATCAAGATTTTGTAGACGCGGATGTGCTTAAGGGATTCTGCATAACCAAAGCTCTATATCGATCTGAAAATTGTATAAGTGTAGACTTATCTAACCCCTTCTACACGTCAAGATTAGTGTACTAATCAGAGCATGGCAGAATGTTGGAATCATGGTCTACACATAAGGGTTCATATCTGATATCCATAGAGAGTTGTAGATAGGAGTATCGTGACCAGACCCTATTAATTTGCAAGCTTGTCTCTTCCCCATTGACAAAATAACCAAGATACTATGCCACACGAAACTTGGATTACTGACAAGAGAAGCTTCCAAGAATGATGAATGTGGGAAGTAGCAAGCCTTGAGGATCAGATGAACGAGATTGTCTTATCTAGTTAAAATTCTCCAACTCCGTTTACCAAGGAGAGCCAAATTAAAACCCTGGAGATGACGAGGTCTATGCCACCAATGTCTCTATAATCACACATCTTCGACCAAGCTTGCCAAATGATACCATGACTAGTGCTACGTTCCTATTTCCACCAAAACATGGCCTTAAATGTCTCAATTGCATAGGTAGGGAGAGCTTGTATCACAGTCTTCAAGACTACTTTTTCTCAGGTCTAGAAAGCAATAGTCTATCTCAATCGCTCAGTTTTTTAGGATGTGCCCCTTGAGGTACTTCAAACCCACTCTCTGTCCCCGTCTGAACAGACTAGGCAACCCCAAATATAATGATCCTAGTACGACTTCGCACATCCCCACTATTTCAGAAATAAAACTCCTCAGGTCCTGCGTGCAATTGGTGCTAAAAAAATATAGAAGACTTAGCATAATTCACCAGCTGACCGGACATATAACTGAAGCGATATAATATCTGTAAAATTCGCTTTGCTTCCTCTAAAGAGGCCCTTCCGTATATAAAATGGTTATCTGTGAAGAAGAGATGTAGTCGTGCCACTAGACATCCTTTCAATAAGCCTACACGTTCATGACTCATTAGCATTTTGGAGAATGCTTTTGTATAAAATATGAACAAATATAGGGAAATGGATCCCTCTAACGAAGGCCTTAGGTTGGAATAATGTTACCAAATGTTTTCCATCCATGAGATATAAGAGACTGTATGGAGACCCACCATGATCCATGTTACCCATCTCGAGGAAAACCCCAATTTCAATAATGCTCGCTCCAAGAACACCCATTCAACTCTGTCATAAGCTTTATTGAGATCGATTTTCATTGTCATGCTTCTATTCTGAACCTAAGATTCTAGCTGGAGAAAACGCAAGACTCCAAAGGATATAATAACATTATCAGAAATAAGACATCTGGGGGAGAACACGTTTTGTGTACCTAAAATGATACTGCCCAACAAATTTTTCAAACGATTAGGCAAAGACTGATGCGGGTGCATCTTGCATTATAATTCAACACTTATTCACTTAATTTAAGCTTATTTTCATACCCATTTTGAGTAGAATAATGCCTTAATTATCCAATTGTATGCTTTTATGAATTTCTAACCTTGTGCAGAAAAATAGAGTGAAAACTAAGAAAAAGGAGCAAAAAATGGCTAAGGCCGGACCAAGGACGCTTGGACCTGTTTTGTGACCTGCGTCAGTGACCCCATTACAGGCCAGACAATGCACGTCTGGAGCTGTATATGGGTTTCCCATATCCTTTGGTCGAGCAGAGAGCAACCCAAGTTTAGACGGAGAGACTAATGAGCATTCAGGAAGGCGTCACACACCTGGAGATGCACGTCGCCGCTCACGTCAAGAACCATTCCAAAAACTTGAGAGCAAAGTTCAAGGAAACGCAGGAGGAGATGCACGTTAGC
Organism: Erodium texanum; assembly: GCA_036897725.1. NCBI lineage: Eukaryota > Viridiplantae > Streptophyta > Magnoliopsida > Geraniales > Geraniaceae > Erodium > Erodium texanum. The sequence goes on along the minus strand of JAYMSW010001693.1, from coordinate 1,110 downwards.
CATTGCATAATGCCGGAACTAACGTGTGTCACGATCAGCGTATATAAGGCTCGTGGGGTTCCAGAATAGAAGAAATGCAATGGGAGACGCATGTCACAACTTTCGTGACGTGCACCTAACCTGTGTAACCCTTTACGTTTCGGATTGGAAAGGCTAGGAATTTCCTATTTTTCCATTATTTTGTTCCCACTCCATAAATAGCCACTTAGGGCTTCATTGTTAAGGGTTCGAAAATCTTGTGGAGAGCACAAAATTTCAGAGGAGAATCTAGGTTTAGAGCTAGGAAGAACACAAAGGAGATTCATCTTTGGTATTGTATCATCTACTTTACGTATTGAATATGAATATGATATTTTCTTCTATGTGTTGTTCTTTGATTACAGGCATGAATATGAGGGATTAGGGTTTATGATTTCATAACAATGAACTAGATTAATAACTTGCATATTGACTCAACTAGTATGATTTATATCTTGTGAGCACTTAATGTTGAACCTAAACTAATCACTTAAGGATCTGATAATAAACCTTTAATGGCGCCTTAGCCAGACATTAATAGGTTGGACCAGAACTTGATATAACCTAGTTTAGACCTGTGATATTAAGCCAACTTTGGTGGTAGCTTAGGCATTGTTTAGGGTCTAGGTTAGAGTTTACATAGAATTTTATGCTTTAGGATTATTCACATCACTAGCCTAAGAAACTCAACTGGAAATGGTAGGGTGGATAATCACTATGAGGGACTAATACGCTCGGGAGGGGGTTAGGACTAGTTTAAGAGTAAACTGTTGCACCTAATTAGTGTGTCAATAACTTGTTATTAAGCTAGAATTATTACTACAGATGGAACCTTATGAACCCAGAAATCCTAGATGTTTGTTAATCTTGCTATCTCTCGAATCTGCTTACTACTATGTTTACTTCATTCTATCTGCATTTTATTTCTTTACTTTTTATTCTCAACCATTTTCACACCGAAACCATTAACAGTATTCATGTCCCATGGATTCGATAACTCAGGGTCTTTGTTTACAGAGCCCTGTATTACTCTAATTGGTACACTACCGTTAAATTTACCTATTTATTTAGGTAGGTTTCAATCGTGTCACG
>JAYMSW010001692.1:0-15643 GCA_036897725.1 Erodium texanum | reverse complement strand
CACCGTGTCCCCCCGCCGCCCCGGCCGCTCTCTCTCCGCCGTGGATTTGCCCTTGGGCGGCAATGGCCTTCCTTCTAAAACTGGGTCAGTTCCCCAATTTTTGCTTCGATTTGCTTGATTTTTTCGTTTTCCCATTTGGTTTTGGAGGTGATTCGTTACTGGGTCGTTTCTATTTTTTCCAGAATGTTGATGCATTGATGAAATTTTAGAGATTGGTTGATTGGGCATTTGAGCTTATTAGCATAATTGGGTGCCTGTTAATGGTTTATTTTGATTTTGATTTTGTTGTTAAATGTGATTGTGGTTGAATTTAATCATGCTTATTATATTTGTTTCAATTTTCTCTGTTTATGGACTTTCAAGGTTCAGAGGATGACTTGTAAATTGCATTTTTAGCTTCCTTGATGAGAAACATGAAAACTTCAACAACCAAATAAAAGAGAAAAAAAATCAAATGTACAATTTGTTTTTGTTACTAACACAAACCTCTAAGACACTGAAGAGCATGTGGATACTGAATCGAAGTTACTAAATGTTTTGACATTGTTGTTTGATTCAGGCTCTACTTCACTAAAATTGGATTAGGGTCACCTTCAAAAGACTACTATGTCCAAGTTGATACAGGAAGTGACATCTTGTGGGTGAACTCTGTTAGCTGCAAGGACTGCCTCAGCAGAAGTGATCTTGGTGTATGTCTCTCTATCTTCACATGTTAGACTTATATATAAGTCTTATAGTTCTATGATTGTTTTGCTGCAGATGGATCTGACACTATACAATGCTAAGAGCTCATCATCATCAAAAAATATTACTTGTGATAATGACTTTTGCACTTCTGCAATCAACAGTCCAGTTCGTGATTGCAAATCCGGTTCCTCTTGTCCATATAGCATTCAGTATGGAGATGGAAGCTCAACCTCTGGATACTTTGTGAAGGACAATATAGTCCTTGATCACGTGTCTGGAAACCTCGAAACTTCACCAATGACTGAACCTGTAATCTTTGGGTGAGTTACACCTGTATAATGTGTGTTACTTACACATTAATCTGAAGTTTAGCATTCATGTTTTAAGGTATTCATGCATCTTATTTTAGTTTTGGAGGATCATTGAGGTTTCCAATTAAATACATGGTATCAAAGTCTGGGATGATCCTCTACATGGTATCAAAGTTGGTTGACCAAGTTGTGTCATGCTTTGAATCCTAACCACTACCCTGATTTATAAAAAAAAATGTTAAATGTTACATTCCCTATAGAAAGTTCTCTTATTGGGCTTATCAAAGTTTGGTTGACCAAGTTGTGTACATTCCCTATAGAAAGGTCTCTTATGGTGCGTATCAAAGGTTGGTTGATCAAGTCGTGTCATGTTTTGAATCCTAACCACTACCCTGATTTTAAAAAAAAAATGTTACATTCCCTATAGAAAGGTCTCTTATTGTGCTCAAAAATTGAAGGGGTAATGACAAAAATGTACCATGTACTATCGATTTTTTGCAAGTTGGTACCCTTATCTTCAAATTGTTATGGGTTGTGGCCCTGGACTTTTATTTTGTTGCGTTTTGTGTCAAATTGTTCTAAATAAAAAAATAGGAAGTAAAAAACAAAAATTCAAGAATTTGATTTACTCGATTAGGTTAGTAAAATGAAGAAATTTAATCATGATAGTAGAATTTAAACCCTAACAAATAGAGATCAGATTTATGAGCTTCACTACACTTTTTGGCTAAGGAAATTTATGTTTATTTAGCATAATATATTGTTGCAAACTATTCTTATGCATAGGTGTGGAGCTGGGCAATCAGCGGAGCAAGGTGCACCTGGTTACGCACTCGACGGAATACTTGGTCTTGGGCAAGCAAATACATCTGTGATTTCACAGTTAGTTGCTGCTGGGAAGGCCAAAAACATGTTTGCACACTGTTTGGATACTAAAAGAGGAGGAGGTATCTTTACCATTGGAGAGGTGGTGGACCCTGAAATAACTAAAGTTCCACTAGTACCAAATCGGTATGTGCCATTATCTCAAGTTTCTGCCTTTTATGTTGTCGTGTTTAATCCTTAGAGCTTGTGAATGCTTTTACGATTTATCCTTGAATTACCAGTGGAAAGTCGAGCATTAAAAGTTTAATAATTACTCTTTCAGATAGTTGAATGGGACACTTGGGATTGAGGGATTATATATTTCATAGCTGTATCATCTCTTCCTAAAGTGCATCAATTTTGAATTTTGTCATAATGATAGTTTATCAATTATTTTAGGACACATTACAATCTAGTTTTGAAGAACATTGAGGTCGATGGTGAAGTTCTTGAAATTCCCCCAGATACATTTGACTCTGGGGATAGCTGGGAAGCGATAATTGATAGTGGTACAACCTTGGCCTATCTCCCAGATGATATTTATGGTCTATTGATGGCTAAGGTACCATTTCCTCTTGCATATAGTCAGTCTTCATTTTCTTTTGCTTTTAATTTCCATTCATTTTAAGTTCTCTTTCAAAATTATTTCAGATTGCTAGTCGAACTAATCTTATGAAGTCAAGTGTAGTTGAAGATTCATTTGTTTGTTTTGGCTACAGTGGAAGCATTTCAAGGTAAAGCAACATTTACAGCTATTCGTCTGCACTTTGTTTATAAAGGAACTCTTATCCTTGATATTAAAATTGGCTAGCTCATGTCATTTGTACATGTCCTTAATTCAAGACGTTTCTGTCTGTTCTTAGATTGGCCAATCTCATATGTGATAGGCATGTGACTTGTGTCTTGACTATGCACGGTAGATATTTGAGCTATATGTCTGGGTTGAAAATGAAAGGATAAATTGCAAATAACTACCTTTATGAATCATCCACGAATGCATGAGGAAATTCATAAGGTAGTCATGTATGTTTGTGGAAATTTACTATGGGGTCATGTGTCTGTGGACAATTCATAAAGGTAATTATGTGCAATTACTGCTAAAATGAAATTACTAGTTTGAATGCACTGTTCTCGGATGAATGGGTATTTGAACTCTATTTTCTAATTTCTCGTATTTTGCAGTATTTCCGAGGAATTTCCAACTGTCAAGTTTCATTTTCAGAAATCGCTTACTCTGACAGTAAAGCCTTCAGATTATCTTTTCTCATCACGTGTAAGTGAAAATCATCATCTTTTGCGCTTCTTTCTGATCTGCTACCCCAAAACAATCATCTTGATCTAATTTTTCAAACATTACTGGTATTACCATGTTCCCATTAAACTTTATTACCATTTAATCAAAACAATTCTATGGCGTTTCAACAGGATGGTACGTTCTGTACTGGTTGGCAAACCAGTGGGATAAAATCTGACGGGAAGCCCATGATTCTTTTGGGAGGTATTATCTGAATTTTGAACTCATTAGCATGATTTTTTTTTAGCATTCTAGTTTTGTAATGCTCGAGTAAATGATTGTCATGGTTATGCATATCGATTGCTTACGGCGCTTCTCTTGCAAAAATTGATTATATTTTAATATCAGTAGTTAACAGCGTTTGTATTGGATAAATCACTTACCTAAATGAACTGACAATATATGATAGATGCTCCTCTGTTACTTCTCAAATCATCTATGGAGTAAATGCAAACTCAATTATTTACAAGCTTATTATATCTCTTCATAAGAACACAATCTGTTTCCAAATGCAGATATGGTGCTAGCAAACAAGCTGGTCGTGTATGATCTGGAAGATCAGGCTATTGGATGGACTGATTATGATTGTAAGTACCGTATCTTCCTAGTCATTATGTTTATCAGTCAGCTTAAACCATTCTCTTTCTTGGTATATCTCCATAGTTGGTAACTGCTTATATTTATTTTAGGGTAAATTACAATTTACACACGACTACCTTTATGAATTGTCCACAAACACATAACCTCATAGTAAATTTTCCACGGACACATAACTACCCCGAACCCATCTAGATTTTCCATTTTTTTTTTTTTTGTCACGTGATCATTATAAAAGCTGCAATCAATTTGGCATATTCAAATTGAGACTGGATTGAAATGGTTACACTAGTGTGTTCTTCGTAAGAGCTATAGTTGATCTCACTTCTCTTCTGTCTTGTGCATTGTTAGGCTCTTCAACTAAGACCCGAGTGAAGGACGAAAATGGAAAAATGCACACCGTCAACTCTCACAATATTTTCTCAGCTGCCGGTCAGAAGTACTGTGGAACGATGAAGACGACTTCATTGTTCATGTTCATGTGGATTGTGGTGTTATTGAAGTTTGTAGATTAAAATGTTGACACAAACTTGCTGTTGTGCCTGAGATTTTTGCATGACTCTGAGTCTATATGGGAATTACAGTGGTTGACACAACATATAATATAAATTCTTATATATTGCAAACACAAGTGAAATTGGTTTGGAAGATGAAATTTAAATACTAATTTTGAGTAGAAAAGTTCTAATTTGACAATTTATATATATTTTTATTTCCCAATACATCAACCTCATAAATGAGGTCTTCTAATGAGTTGTAATCAAATCAATAAGGTATAAACTATCAAATGAAGATGAAGATGAAAGCCAAAATGTCTCAATATGACAAATCATTAAATATGAACTAATTACTTCAGACCTCAATTATGAATCAAAACATATTATTTTCACCTAATGTTTGACCCAATTAATATGTATATTCTCATATTTGGAAGCCAATGATACAAGTAGATTAAGAAGTTATCATTAGATATAAATAGATAATTATACACATTTAATGAATATTGACTCAGTACCTAAATAGATAATTATAGAAAGATTAGCATTCAATACTCTATAGTTTCTGACCCACCAATACATGTTATTAATGTTCCAAGTCCTTAATTTGGTAATCTAATCACCAAACACACATGACTTCCAAGCTCAAGTTGGTGCATTTTCTTCTTGTTTTTTTTCCTTTAATTAATCTTACTTTATTTAATCAGGTTCTTTAATTTAAAATAATATGAATACAGTAGAGTGTACCTAAAACACAACGTTAAGTGCCACTTTTATTTGTTTTATTCATCAAACATGAAAAAGAAGACCATTTTTTAAATAAAAAAATTCTTTTATCCAATATACGATTATATTATAACCCACAAAGTACAGGATTAAGACTTTACTTAGGAAAATGATTATAGAAATGAAAAGCATATATAGGATTCTATTGGGATATGACTAAAATAGTTGGATTCAGACAAACTTTTATCATCTGTAGCCAATTGTAGTCTTGAGAAGCCACCTATGACTCCTACAACATAAATAATGTAAGATTAAGACATTGATATATAAAATACATATAAAATGCCAAACTTATTTTAATTCTTAATTGTCTATCTATTATTAATAACAAAGGTTGTCTATATCATGCTTACAAGAAAATATATGATAAATTCATGACTATGTTTTTGACTCCATGTTACTTATTTACTTCCAATTTGGATTGTATAACATAAGTTAGTGTAGTTTGGATTGTTATAATCAATGTGTATTATGAGCTAATCAGTATATAACTTTTCATTCTTTTATTTTATTAAAGATTTGGAAGAAAAAAAAGAATGGGGGCAACACTACCCAAACAATTCCAAGCCACGAGTGGCAACAAATGTTTGTAGTGAATGATACCTCACATTTTCTACGACTTTATACGAAAATTTAACATAAATTATTATCAGAATCTTAAATTGACGAAACACGAAAATATGCAAAACAAAAGCGTCACTCTAAGTTCTATAAGAATACAACACATCTATATTTAAGACAGAAGCATAACAGACGTTACTAAAAATTCAGATTGAAAAAGCCGATACTACTTCACCGTTTTATTTAAATAATTTTTAAAAGAATGGTGACACCACTACCCAACTCATAGTCCCACCACTAGCAACAAATTTGCATAGTGACTCCTCTTTCTATGGAAAGCCAAAAGTGGGGCCCAAACCCTTCCCATCATATCCTTCTCATTGCCTTTGCAATTTCATCATCTTCCCTTGTTTCCACCAAAGTTCTGTTCTGTCTTTTCTGTGCAACTTCACTGCTCATTTAGTTTCATCAATGCCATATATTTTTCTGTATTTGTATTAAAGAGAGGAAAAAGAAGGAAACATTTTTTTCCTCATTGTTTTGGATTTTATTCAAGTGACACACAAACATTGTTGGCAGGTGATTGGACAATGCCATGGCCCTCCAAAAGATGCTTCTCTGTCTTTTATATTGTCTGATCCTTATATGATTCACAACCCATCTTTGCTTTACCTTTTGCCCTTTTCTCGTCATCATTATCATTTCTCAATTCCTCTCCTTCATTTCCATAAATGGGTCTCTGACAAATCTTCCTTATAGTTATTCCCCTCTCATTGTATTTAAGGGCCCTCCCATTGATGGGTTTTGGGTCAAGCACAGCCATGGCTAAGCTCTTCTTCTTCTTCTTCACTCTATCAGCTCTCTGCATGTTGCTCTCTGAAGCAGCTCCTCCAAGCTCTCTCATCACTCAATTACCAGGCTTCAATGGGACTTTCCCTTCAAACCACTATTCTGGGTCAGTCCAATTTTGACCTATCATTGCAATTATGCTGAAAAAAAAATCAAGACTTTAGTGTAAAGATTTGATCTTTTTCAATTTCTGTGATGTGGGTTTTGCAGGTATGTGAATATAGATGGAGAGCCTGATGGGAAGAACCTTTTCTACTACTTTGCTGTCTCTGAGAGCAACCCTTCAAAGGACCCAGTTGTGCTATGGCTCAATGGTGGACCTGGCTGCTCTAGCTTTGATGGCTTTGTCTATGAACATGGTACTTTCCTTTGACCTTTCCTCTAATTCATGTTCTTGTGTTGTGTTCTTGTTTTGCTGTCTGAAATATATCAGAATTTTCTGTTGATGTTAGTGAATCCATTAGGGTACTTTTGAATTGTCATGAAAACAGTTCCATTATTGGGGTTTTGACCAAGTACATGTTAATGATTTTGTTCTTTTAAGACAAACAGTTCGGGACAAAACATGAACTTTAACCTTAATTTCATCGAATTTCTGTACTTTTTTGCCATATCTGCAGGCCCGTTTAATTTCCAGGAGGGTAATCCTAAAGGAAGCTTGCCAAGTTTGCAACTCAATCCTTATAGTTGGTCAAAGGTAAAGAGATTGAACTAGTCCTCTCTACTGTGATTTTCAATCAGATCGAATTAGCAACTTTGGGTTTGATAAGCATAGTAAAAATTCCCAGGTTTCTAGCATTATTTACTTAGATTCTCCTGCTGGAGTCGGGTTTTCTTACGCGAAGAACCAAAGCAAATACATAACTGGAGACCTTGAAACTGCAGCTGATACACACGCTTTCCTCCTTAAGGTACATTATGAAAAATTCTGTTCTGATATTGTAACATTTACTGTATTTGATCACTTTCTTGGTATCCAAACAGTGGTTCGAGGAATTCCCAGAGTTTCTTGCAAATCCATTTTACATTTCAGGCGAGTCTTATGCTGGGATTTACATCCCAACTCTTGCTTCTGAAGTCGTAAAAGGTACAAAACCCGCAATCAATTTCATGACTTGCTACTGAGTCTGGTCTGATCTTGGCTTCATTTCACTTGCAGGGATAGAATCTGGTGCAAAACCCACAATCAATTTCAAAGTACGTATCTTTCTTATCGAGTTCTTATGTGAAATATCGAGTATTGATCGTTGTAATTTGATCTATGCTGAGCAGGGTTACATGATCGGGAATGGAGTCACAGACAAATTTTTCGATGGCAATGCCTTAGTCCCATTTGCTCATGGAATGGGACTTATCTCAGAGGACATTTTTGAGGTCACCACGTCATACACAAAATTCGAGTCCATTTTTGTGCGTGATCATGTTATTTTCTAAATCACATTCGTCATCTGCAATGAACGTTGCAGGAAGTTGAAGCCTCGTGTGGAAAACACTACTATAACACGACGGACAAAACCTGCATTGCATCTCTCGACAAAGTTGAAGATGTGAGAAGAATGTTAATTGCTTTGAAAAATTGAAATCAACTTGGTTAATCTTTTCTTTTTTGGTATCTTTTATAGGCACTTCAGGGTCTAAACGTATACGATATCCTCGAGCCATGCTATCATTTCCCAGAAGCGCAACAGAGTGCAAAACTGAACTCGAGCTTACCTGAAAGCTTCAAGAAATTGGGTACTACTGATAGGCCGCTTAAAGGCAGGAACAGGATGTTCGGGCGGGCATGGCCCGTTCGGGCTCCTGTAATGGAAGGCATTGTCCCTTCGTGGCCTGAATTAGCAGAACTATTTCATGTTCCTTGCGTCGTAAGTGATAATCTTCTGTTTGTTGTTCATTTGAGTTATTTCACGACACATGTTCTTGATAATGTTTTGTGCTTGAAGAATGATGTTGTTGCTAGCGCGTGGCTGAACGATGAAGCAGTCAGGAAAGCGCTTCATGCTGAACCAGTAAGATTTATCGTACTATTGCATCATTTTTTTGGTCAGTAATGTGTAGCCGGATTTGGACTCACTTGCTTATGTAGAAGTAAGGAGCACTTGACTTTTGATTCTTAAGACTTTTAAGATTGTTGTATCATGGGCTCAAAATGTCCTTTAAACTATAAAGAAACTCTAATATTGCCACTAGACCTCTCACCTCGAGAAAGAGGCCCAACAAGAAACCTGGTTTTAAAGATTCAAGTCCAAGTGTTTGACCAGTTAAACAAACAAGACCGCTATTATATCATTATATTCTTGAAGTCCTCACATTTCACCCTCATTTCATTTCGCTTTTACCAGGTGAATGTGTCGGGTTCTTGGGAGATTTGCACATCGAGGCTCACGTATTACCACGATGCTGGAGGTAGTATGCTCGGTTACCACAGGAACCTCACCATGAAAGGATACCGAGCACTCATTTTCAGGTAACCAACGCTCAAAACTCATAGTTAATGGCATGACAACTCTACGATCCTCGTAAGAAATCATGTGCAAAATTATTGGGTTTTTTTCGTAAATTGTAGTGGAGATCACGACATGTGCGTTCCCTTCACCGGGACTGAAGCATGGACCAGATCAATGGGATACAAAATCGTCGAGGAATGGAGATCTTGGATATCAAATGACCAAGTCGCCGGGTACTTATAAAATCTCAAACCTTTGTTCTTTCGTTAACTATGTTTCGTTACTGAGACTCGTTCTGCAATTTCTTGCAGGTACTTGCAAGCATATGAACATAACCTCACGTTTCTTACCATAAAGGTTCTTGAACTGATTAGAACGATATTTTTAAGTTTTGTTATATGGTTTTGAATCGAATACTGAATAATTACGATATTTCTGAGTTTCGTTACGTGATTTTGAATCGGATACTGAATCGTTTATTCGATCGTTGCAGGGAGCAGGGCACACAGTTCCGGAGTACAAGCCAAAGGAGGCTCTGGATTTTTATAGCCGTTGGCTGGATGGAGAAAGTATATGAAAATTGTATGTGTAGAGATGTGACGAGATCAATCCATTTACATGTCATATTCACTTATATTGTCAACACTTAAATTGTTTACAAGAAACTACAAAGAAATGGATCCAATAAAGGTTTGATTCTGTTCTTGAGAAGTTGTAAGATCATGTAACTGTTATAAAATGATAAAATTATTCGAATCTGACAGAGCCTATAATGAAACGACAAGATGTTTTGAATCTGACATGACCTGTAATATGACGATAAAATGTTTAATGTTCTGAATAGGATGAACTTTCATTTCATTTTTCACAAAATTATTATCAACATAACAACAATGAACAAATCACACTTGAATATCAAAACAGAAAGAACATGATAAAAAAAATCGACCGGAGAGTTGGATACTACAAAAATCCCAATTCTAAGGACAATTTTCCCAGACATACTAGAAATATTAGCCAGGCTCCAAAAAAAAAAAAAAAACCTCTCCTGCCCCAAATTTACCGTCTTGGCCCTACCCTTTTCTGTAGAACGAACAAGCACAGATTAAGGTTTAAGGAACAGAAACATCGAAAAAGAACGAGCAGAACAACCTTGGATTCTGTCACTTCCGAGCAGGCTTGCTCTCATCTTTACCGGACACAAACCTAGGCAGATGGACCAGAGTGTTTACACGGGACACTCCTTCGAGAGCAGACCAATCGGTGTCTGATTCAAGTTCGGGGTCCTTGTGATCATCTGATTCTGAGGTTTCTTCTTTAGTATCTTCCTGAACGACTTTGTTATCTTCAGGGGTTGCTATGGGGGCGAGGAGGTTCGGTTCTTCTTTCTCTTTGTCTAATAGAGGAAGCTCGAGCTCCTCTTTGAGTTTTGTTTTAGAAGCAGTGAATATGTTGTCTGTGTTGGAGTCAAGGTAGAGGCAAACCACAGCACAGTCGTCAACTTTGGATGTCGGGTATTTAAATCTCCATGCTCTGACTGCTGACTCAACCAAATATCGAGCTGCTGAGGAACGTGCTGGAGCCGATGCTATTATGTCTACCACTTCTTTGTTTGTGAGCACGTCCCAAATCTGCAAGAAAATCGGATATTATCAAGACCCATGATCTTAAGTACGAGCGATTGGCATCAATGCTTGGGTTGGAACTCTTACCCCATCTGTGGCCAAGATGATGAATTGATCCTTGTTGGTGAGGCGTCTGTAGGATACTTCAGGGACAGAGATCAGGCCGTAGTCCTTCAGGCAAAAGTCTCCAAAAGCACGGGCCATGGCAAGGCCCGGAGCATCGTTGTTTGGTAGCCAAACTCGAGCGACCTCTGGTTCGTCCTGGAGGGAAAAGACTCGCCCTTTACATTTTCGTATTCTCTCTGATTCCGCTGTAAGAGAAAAAGAGTCATTGAAAGAAACGAGCAAGAAATTGCTAGGATGCTTCTGGCACAAAGATCAGACCATCAATGACGAAAATGTCCCTTATATAAAAAAAAATGATGTCAAAGTAAAAAATATATATAAATGAGGAACACCATATCTTCTAAATTTAAATGTTGCATTTTTTTAAAAGGTTTTTTTCAAGTTTTTTTTTTAAAGAAAAAATAAAAGGTCATTTTCATCATTAAACCTCAAATTAGGGTAATTTGAAACAAAAAGGAAGCTCGTCGAGCCAAATACTGTAATTACGCCTTAAAATTATTCTTCTAAAAGGGTATCTTGACCTAACTTTTTCCATTCATCGTATGAAACACTTCACTGAAAATATCCTTAGAAACTAGGACACAAGTGATGACGATAGCCAACATGGATTTGTATTTACCATCTGCAAATCTACACAGTAGAAAAGAAAATAAATGTGAATTAACCTAAATGAGGTGAGAGGGAGAAAAAACCTGGAAGATTTGGTTTGAGGTCCACGGTAAGTTGAACTGCAATAAGAGAATCATCTTTATCTCTAGTACCCAGTACAGCTCTCGAGTCCCCAACATTGCCAACAATAAGATCATTACCCTACACAAACATGCAAGACCTTCAAAATCGAGAACTCCATAACCGTAACTCGAATCACTTTTTATCATACCTGCTTGACAAAAGTGACTGCTGTAGTTCCACTGCAGTAGCAGTCAATACTCGTGTGCATTCTGAGTTCTCTATCCATAACTTTAAAAGCCTTCAAGAACGAATCTTTCAGAGTTTGAAACAGTTCCACGTTGTTCTTTTCTACTTCCTCATGATCAAGAGAGGTTCTTGATTCGTCATCGGCAGATACGAAGGCGGTGTCTTCTGAATTCACGCTCCCTGCAGGGATGGGGCTGCTCTCTTTGAGAGCATCCTCGCCGTTTATGCTCACTTCCCAGTGTGCACTCAGCTTCAGGGGAAGAGAGTCTCTCACTCTTTTCGCAACCATGTGCCCATAGGGCCCATGGCCATCGAATACACCACAGAAAACTGTATCTGATCTTGATGCAAAATTCTGATCCAAGAACATTGAAACATTTATAATGCAAAACACGCAATAACGAATAAGCAATACAAATAGCTAGTAATAGATGATCCATACCGACCTTTTGAAGGATGAAATAATAGACGGATCTAAGATGCATATGGAAAAGAACTTCACACATACATAAGAAATGCAAAGTAGCTTTGAATCACAAAGCGATAAAGCAAAGTCAAGTCTTTTGCATGCATAGCGAAAATGATATAGAAACCAAATAGACTTGATTGACGTAGTGAAAGAAAAGGAAAATGAAAACAAGAGTTTGTGTACAATAAAAGAAAATGCAAAATAAGATTACAAGAAGCAAAATGGGAAGTACTCAAGCACATACTTTTAAGGGCTAGGCATTGAATACAAGACGAGAATATAGACTTCACATATGTAAAATTTATCCTCTAGTTAATAATGTTTACTTTACTAGGCTTCAAACGTAGTAATTAATCAGTAACCATTAAACCTACAACAACTTGATCACTTATAACGAAAATAGAAGCAAGCTGTAGCGTAAGAAAGTGCTCAAGAACATATTATATCCCTATATTGATCTATAAGTCAGTTATTCAAAGTCACAAATTAAGGGCTAGGCGTACAAAACTAGAATATACACTTAACAATCATAAAATCACTCCTCTAAATAATAATTTTTGCTTTACTAGGCTTTGAACATGGTAACTAATCTATAACCATTAAACCACCAACAATTTGATCACTTTTAATGAAAATAGAAGCTAGATATAGCATAAGAAGGTAGGAAAGAGCTAACCTCCCAAACAAGCATAGCATCTTGGTTAGTCCCTTTCCGGCCCTGCTGGGTAAAAAGGCAAGCAGCATCGCTAGATCCATTTAAGAACATCCTTCCGGGGATTCTGTGAAGCGACTCTTCCCTCCTGAAGTCAAACGAGGAGTTTCGTGATCCCATCTTTTTTCTGGGGCTCTTCCTCTTCCTGATTCCGAGACCGGGAGAGGTCGGGGAACCAGGGTGAGGGCTCCTGCTCTCTACAGTCAAGCAGGACCCCATTCTCAGGGCCCTGATGATGTTCAATATGCACTCCAGACCAACCAAGCAACCAGACCCTCTTGTTTCTATTGAGGAATCCGTCAGAGCTGGTTGGGAATATCCCGAAAAGCTTCGCAATCCTAATGATGTTCAGTAATCCGACCTGTAGATTTTCTTGAACGATCACTGGATAATTTAACAACCCTTTCACAACCACAGCCTAATGATCAGCAGATTCGCCCGTTAAGCCTCTAGAATTTCAGTCTCTCAACAAACTGTCACAATCCTTCACAACCTTCATGGCACAATTAGCAAATCAATGAGTTAACCTCTAATCTCTTAAATGATACAGCAAATGGTGAAAGCAGAAGCTCAGATGCAAAAAACAAATTGAAAACCCCCATTACAAATTTCCAAATTGGAAAATCAATCCTCTATTCATTTTTTTTCAATGAGCTTTTCTTCCTATAGACACAAACGATAAGAATCTCCATACCCTTTAACCTTTATCAATAAGTATGTAATAAACAAATAAAAACATAAGGCATATATCATAAAGAGCAGATCTATACCCAAAAAAATCTACTAAAAAAACACTTTTTTTTTTTCCAATTTCAACAAGCAATAATATAACTCTTGAGACAGGGAGAGCTTTCAATACATGAAACTCAAACAACCCAGTACCCAAAAACACAAAATTTCCTCACCAAATTAAGCTGGGAACATACCCACCAATGGATCAAAACTTAACTACCCAAACAGCTAAATTCCCCAGATTGAGCCCAGAGAATGCGAGCAAGAACAACCGAGCATAGTTCAGAGCTATCAAACGAGAACCAACGAAAATGGGTATGCCGGAAATCGAAGAGAGGGAGAGAGCGGAGAGATTGAAAATGCAAAGAGAAAGAGAGAACCAAAATTGGGTAAAATGAGAAATAATAGCAACCAGCAACACCGTAAAGATCGCAAAACAAGCCACCCTTTTGGAGGAGCTAAATGAGAGAGAGACGGGAGGAGAATTTCAGAGAGAGAATCGAGATGGGTCTTTCAGGACCGTGTCTGTCACTTTCTCGGGAAAAAAAAGGAGAGATCTCAAAGAAAAAACACGAAGCTTTGGGGTTTCTGGGAAATTTATTAATAGTTAGTAGGTTGAGAAATAAGTGGGGAAATTGAAAAAAATCGTATTTTTATGAATTTTTTAAGACAAACAAGGACGTGTCAATTTCTGCAATCCAAATATAGATCATTTATTTTAATTAATACAGCAACAAAAGAAAATAGAGATTAAAGAAGGACCAATTTTGTAGATAAAGATAATTGCTATTCTTAGGCAACCTCAGAAAATTGGAGTTTCTAGATGCTTCGCCTAACTTGGTTGAGATTTCAGATCCATTTCCATGGCTGCTGCTAATTTTGCACCAAGGTCCCTTTACACATTCTTATTTTTATTTTGGTCCATGTTAAGGGTTAAAAAATATTACAAATAAATAACACATTTATTCCATTAAATGAAGGCTTAATAACTTGTCTGAATTTTTTTTATATAAATAAAAAAGAAAGAAAAGGGTTTCTCATATAAAATATAAAATTCCATTAAATTAAAATATTGAAAGAAAATACAAATACCATCTCGGTGGGAATAATATCCTTATAATCAGATGAACAAAAATTTCACACAAAATAATGAACTATTCGATTCACATAGCGATTAAAAAAACTTAATTGACACGTAAGTTACAATAGAAATGTCTTATAATAAATCATTAATAAACTGAAACACAAATTGTTATTGACGATCGATTGAACCATATCTACACCATTGGAAGACATAGTCGAAGCTCTTGTTTTCCCCAGCTTAGATTTTATTTCAGTATAAGCATTTCATGAACTTATTATGATAGAAGTCAAGACATAACATATAATTTGCTCGTTAATTTTTTCTAATGTTTGACTTAACCATACTCCATATATATATATTGCATGTCAGCCCCTAAAACATTATTGATTTAGTATTTGTTTCAGCTTTACTAAACTTGCACATCGTAATACATGTTTGAATCACTTCCACGTGATTCATGCAAAAAACTGAATTATTGATTTTATAAATAAAATATAATTTGCTTGACATTTTTTTTCTTTGACACCTTCTTCTTCGTCTACCAAATCTTGAATTAATTTATTTCTGGACACTATTCTTTTACGATAATTCGATTTCCTTATAGCAAAATATCTTGGACGATATGCCTCTCAATAATGAGACACGATTTCTAAGATGATCATGACATAATAATTATACATTTTAAATAAAAATATATAATGCTGGGACCTAACTTATAAACATGTATTTTTATTTTCCATCTTGATTAGCTCTTCAGTTATTGTTTTCTTCTAGAAAAGTAAATGGAAATGATAAGTATGTTTGCCATCACTTTCAAACCTATCCGTAGAAAAAACGTAGATTTATATATTAGAGTATGTCCATCCTGGCCTTGGATAAGGTTGTTAATGGATTGTTGATTTTAAAGTCCAGCCCAAAACATGTTTGTTGATGGGTTTTTTTATATTTTTTTAATCTAAAATTCAATTTTCAATTATATTTTAAATCAGATTAAATTCAAATATACATTAAATTTTTTGTCACAAACATTAAAATAAGAATTTTGAAAACTAAAATTAATCAATCTAAATGTTTATCTAAATTA
>JAYMSW010001691.1:0-15645 GCA_036897725.1 Erodium texanum | reverse complement strand
GACTGCGCCGAAGGGGGGTGAGGGGGCTTCGAGTTCGGGGGAGGGAGAAAAAGCTTTGACAGGCCGCCACAACAAGCAGTGAAACCCTAAAATTTATAACTTAAAAACTGAACACCTCCATTCGTCGTTATTCTCACATTTGCCCCTTACTTTTACCGTATTTATAAATATGTCCCATATCTATCTGGTTTTCTTCCTATTGAACATAAAACAATGGGATCGTGGTCCAAACTTATAGAAAGCCCAACTACTTTATTGGTTAGTCTTTTTTTGGTTTAGGTTTAAATTTGTTAAAATACAAATCAACAGTCTACCATTCAACAATTTTGTCACTTTTCGTACAATTACTTAATTCTTATCATTTTTATTCTTTTATTTATTCCCGTTTCGTTTGAACTTTGATGTCGATATTTTTTTTTCACGAGATCTATAAACACAAGACCAGTTAAACATATATTTTAAAGAGTTTACGGTTAGGGGTTTAAGCCTTAAGGTTTAGGGCTAGGAGTTTAGTGTTATGGTTAGGGGTCTAAGGTTAGGGGATTCAGGTTCGTGGATCAGGGTTTAGGGTTTAAAATATATGTTTCTTTGGTCTTATTCTGTAGATCTTAAAAAAAAGAAAGATACTGCGTTGGAACGAAGTCATTCGGAATCCAAAGATTCAAGAATGGACAATAAAATAAAAATGGTAAAAGTTGAGTCATTATACCAAATCGTGACATATGCTACCATCACTTTTCAATACAAAATTGAATGGCTAAGATTAAACCATTGGTTTATATTTTAACATATGTTTATATTTGAACAGTATGTCGTTCTTTTTAATCTAAATCTATATGTACTTATTAAGTGTAGGCTAAATCAGCGAACGACACAATACTACGTTGCGATTTGCGAGTGTGAGTGTGAGTGGTATTTGGGAAAGAGGAATCATCAAATCTATGCTTTGTATTAGGTATCAAATCTCTGTTCAATTTTGTGGACTACTCGGTTTGCAAAACGTTTAACAAAAAAACCATAGAGCATAGGATCATCTCTGTCCAATGGACTTTGTGTTCCCTTAGCACTTATGCTTGGGGTTCCAATAACCGTCACTCAATCATTTCTCGCTACCATCCCGATATCATAGTGATCCTCTCCCGTTAAAAGAGCTTCGTCCACATTGCATTTGATGAATCTTTACTTATTTTAAATCCATATATTCATCCTATAAAATTACTTAAAGTCTCACAATTCAGGAATCAACATGCTTTAGATTATTAGTCTATTTTAATTTTCTTCCATAAATTTCATTTCACTTGTCGAGATTGCCCGGCTATATGAATCTCCAATACAAAAAATAAGATTTATTTCAATATGTAAAACGTTATTATATTTCAATTTATAATTTAATATGGAATTTTTTTATTACAAACATGACGGGAAAGGCATACAAGTTTTATTGAAATAAATAGTACCGAAATTACATAAAAGCAAGTAGAGAGTACATGAAAACAATATTTATCACAAACTTAGACGTATTGATATCGTATATGTGTTGATTAGATCGTATTGGAGCTTCCTGTGCGTTGTTCTGTCTTGAATTTGGTCAGGTCGTTTGAGTACTACCTAGAAACCAGGTGGTGGCCCATGACAAAGAATCAAGACGTTACCTATTCATCCTCAATCGGGTAAAAGCACCTACGTGTATGTCGTTCATCCTCAAATATCATGTTATGCAAAATAATATAAGCATACATGATATTGGTGAGGGTGGCTTAATGCTAAAATCGACATGGTTTAGAAAGAATGTGCCAACGAGCCTAGAGTACTCCCAACGTTCATTTTACCTCCTTTCTTGCCCATTCTTGGTAAACTTGGCAAACTCAACTGACACAAGTATGCGTGGAGGGCGTATTCATGATGTGAAGAAAAAGTTATCTCCTCGTTCAAAATCCACGACAAAATATTTGATCATCATATACCAGGTGACCGATAAAGTAGTCGGCCATAAGGTATACATCTCCTACTTCATGCCCTCTGGCTGTTGTCGATGACGTGCATGAATACTTGATGTGCTCCTGCAACTTGTACCACATCGCAAACTAGTTATTCTGTAAAGCTAACATCCATTTTGTTGTGCTTGAAATTGGAGAAAGTATGAATTAAATGTGAATGAAATAGTCGTCAAGACTTGATTTTATAAAAGGGAGACAATCTATATTATCAGGCCAGACTTATTCTTAACTACATCACTCAAACAAACAAAAAGATAACAATTTTTATACATATACAGAACAGTGGAAAATATAATAACATAATACTGAGCGATTTATATGTTTCTCCTACAATCCAAAAGGCAGCCAAGATAGACCTCTTTTGCTGCACGCCACTAGAAGAGAGTCTATACCACTACTACTACTACTACCACATACTGTTAACTCATAATAAGTTACATGCAAAAGGATCAGAACATCAAACCCCTACACTAGAACTAGACACTGAGAGCTTCAACAAAAGCTATAACTGCCTTCACAATCATCTGGCTCAGCAAGACACCAATCAACTGTCAAAAGCATGAGAATCACATGATCAGATGAACATATAATAGTTCGAGAAGGAAAATTATGAAAATGAAGGCACGAAGATCGAACCTTCCTAGTTGTTTCATCTACTTTTGCGGCTTCTTCCATAGAACCCCAATCTTCTTTAGCATGTTCCCGTTCTTCTTCTTCAACAGATCATCATCAATGTCTTCAGTGTAAGGAGTGCAAAGCTTCCCCACATTATAGTTGTTGTCCAGAGATCCAGTTCTCTCCACTAATTTCCCGTTATTACCTGAAGAAATCATTGCTGCAGCTGCCTCAGCGGCCTTTCTCCACTGATCAGATTGCACCTTCAGCCTTCTCAACTCTGCCTCCATTTCACAGCTTGCAGCCTGAGTTGCCTCAAGCTGCTCAGCAATCCTCGCAGCTCTCCTGTTACTCTTATCAGCTTCTTCCATAACAAACCCAAGTTTCATAACAGCATCTCGCTCAGCAGCCCTTGCTGCCTCTAGCTCTGGGCCCACATTGTCATCAGTAGCACCTCGATCCACTTCTCTTTTCTTCACTTCAGACCTCAACATCTTGTTATCTTCTAATATGTTATGCATTTCTGTCTCCTTAGCCATCAGAGTAGCTCTCAACTCTGCTGCATCTTCTCTTATTTTGTTGAGCTCGTGTTCGAGTTCAGATTCTCTGTGGCATGATGGGCTTCTCCTGAGCTTCAAATTCAACCCCTCATTCTCCTCTGCAATGCCCTGCAGTTCAGTTTCCTTATCCATCAGGTTTGCTTTCAACTCTTCAATTTCAGACTTTCTTTTCTCTAGCCCTGCCTCCAATTCAGCCTCTCTTAAACTCAGTTTAGTTTTTGTCTGCTCTACCAGTTCATAAGCACTTCGTATTTGTACAGTGCTGCGTATTTGTTCTTCGTGGTATTTGATCTCAGCAGCTTCTAGAGCACATCTTAACTGATTTACTTCAGATCTCAAAGAACAAAGCTGTGCCTGAAGCTCGCTTGACTCCCCCAGATTTTGTTTTTCTTCAAACTCCATTTCAATCGGAGAAAGGTCACTACTAGCATTATTGAATCCTGACTCATGTGTGTTAACAAGTCCTTCCAATAAGCTCACTCGAGTCCTTGACTGTTCCAACTCTGAAGCAACAGAGTCGTAAGCTTCTTTAACTTTCGCACCTTCTGTTCTTAATACTTCCACAGTTCTTTTTGCCGTTTCGAGTTGCATAAGGGTTTCACTAACAAGCACTTGGGCCTCAGATTCTGATTCTTTGCAATCTCTCAGCTGGGTTTTCATGTTCTCTACTAGCAAAAGAGTCTCTGCCAATTGTTCCTTCAAGCTATGGAGCTCTGTATTGGCCAATTCTGTATCCTTGTGCTGAACAGAATCAGGTGATGTTTCAAGCTGGACCTTTAGCTGCTCCATCTCATTCAAGGTGGAGGCCAAAGCAGAGGAGTTGACTGAATGATGATTCTTGATAGTTTCGAGCTCGGATTGCCATGCCTTATCCTTTTCCTGTGAGATCTTTTTGAGCTCAGCAACACGAGCTTCCTCTGAAGCAGACAATTCGAGAAGCTGATTTTCAGAGGCTTCCAGTTTTGAAGTCAAGGCCAACAACTGCTTCTTAGACTCCTCAGCATCATGCTGAGCTTGGCTCTTCAATGATTCAGAAGAAGTCAACTGGTTCTTTGTTTTCTTGAGCTCTTCCTGAAGCCGAGAAACTTGAGCTTCCAATTCAGATATTTTGCTTGGGCGCTTCTTCTGTGTATAGAAAAAAGATGAAGACAGTCTATCAACTACTGTTACTGCTCCAACAAACCAAGCATAATCATGTAATTAATAAATAAACAAACAAATTAAAAGACCCTTTATCTAACCAGCTTTGAAACTATGATGCCTTTTGTAATATACTAATATAAAGAAAAGGTAAGGGTATAAATGACCAAAAATTCTAGGGGAAAATGGCATATAGCAGTAAAATGAATGTCTAGAACCCACAACCATAAGCAAGGGATATCATAGCAGATGCCTTAAACTTGGTTTAGACATCTTCCTCTATTGAAAGGTTAAAGAAAATAGTCAAGAAAAGTTTTCTTTCTTCTATTTACTAAACAAATCAAAAGCTTGACCATGTGTCATAGAAATAATTAACAAGTACACCCCCTCTTGAAAACTAATAAGAATTTAATAATTAGGCAAAACGAAATAATGACCGGACTAAGTCTCTACCGTAATGATGGGTTCTCATATATGCTTGCACATGGATATGCAGGAGAGTGAACAAAAAAAGGATCTACAGTAAATAGAAATCTAAATGAAAGGCTGTTAAAGTTTTCTCTTTATTTCTTGGTGATCATTGAGTTTGATGATACACTATATGCACCCTAGTTGATAAATATTAACCAGGATTCACTAGCTACAATCTAGTAGGATCAGATACTCATCTTTATCTTCAACAAAAGCAATGGAGTACAGTTTCAAGAAACTTATTTGCAAAGGACGAGTAGACTTCGGATACATTGAAATAAAATTAAAAAAACAAAAAGCAACCTTGTGATAGGGGTCGTGTGCTTAACAATGTTAAATATGAATATCTCCTGGACAGAATTTAGTAACCCATATAAAAAAACATATCATCAGTCATATATATGTACCTCAGAAGCCACAGGGCTCCTTGGTGACTTGCGCTCAATGACTTTAGGACTTCTATCTTTTGGTATTCTAATAGATTGGTTTGAAGAAGCTGCAGAATCAGATTCTAATGAAGTGGTCTTCAGTTGGCGAGCAGCTCTTGGAGAAACTCTTTGAGACACTTCTGAGGAACCACTTCTGTGTGAAAACAAGAGATGATTGAACATCAATATTAATTCAAATCACAAACTACAAGATGGTTGAACATCAATGTATTTGAAAAATGATCACTTTCCTTGTGTTACTGAGAATACGCATCATACAAGAAGAATGAACTAACAATTAGAATACCAAATAAAAACCGAGTAAATTTATTTTTTTGATCAAGCACACAAAGCATGTGAGTTCATTTACTGGCTATAAGATAATAAAAATGAAATTATTTTGATGCAAACAGACTGGTCCCCTCCCCAAAACCCTTAGGTAGAATCTTAGCCCTTCCTTTGTGATTTGGGGAGAGATACCAATTTTGGCCACAAAGGCTGGTGGGTCAGATATAGAAATGAAGCTTATTTTTCTTGCTAGACCAAGCTCACATGTTGCCTTGACAGAATTAGTAGGTCCCCTAAGAAAGCCCTGAATAGCCTCAAAACAGGAGACAATACAATTTGCAAAATCATGGTTTTTTGACATGGAAAGATACATATTGCAACTCTTGACACAGACCATATATAAAATGGGTTTTCAATTATATGTCAATGGCAAAAGTTGCAAAAGTTCATATGGAAGGAGTTATTGGAGTTTTCAATGTAAAAGACAAACTCACCTGTCCCCAGCATATGAAATCAAGAAGATTTCAGAGAATGTAGTAGGATACAACAAAACCCATTAATTTCAAGCATCAGTGTAATTGCCTCCAAGTACCAAGAAACCCCATCAAACTTAACCTAACAACTGAACAAGTTGGATAGAACAGTAACAACATTGGAAATTACCTCGCCTTCGGAGTCTGCATGATTTCAACACACCAAGTAAAAAAAGTTTAGTTGTCTGAAGTTGGCTACTTGAATGCTTGCCTGTCCCACAGTACCTATAAAATCGTGCGGGAAATCACAAATTCATACAAGGGAATCCTATGTGCATGTAACAAGAAATAAATGCATTCATTTTTTTCAGCAGAAATCGAAATAAATGAGATCATATGGATTGGCCAGAACCCATATATATGGACCCATAAAGGCAAAAGATATTCTCAGAAGCAGCAACATTATAACAGCTACAGAGTATCAAACCAGAAAATGCCATCATTTTCAACTAAACAGTAAATGGGCAACAGTTATTTTTGCTCATTCCATGCTAGCACATTTCTACCATTCTCAGAACCATTATTGCTATCACAAGAGCTGTACAGCCATGGAGAGACAGAAAGACCAAATTACACACGCACACACACAATTTCTCTTACAAAAATCACATTGACTGAGGTGTGGTGGGGACATTTGTGTGTTTTGATTGGTCATGAGGGCATGCAATTTTCCTCATCCATTGAAGCCATAAAATTAGGAGATACAGTGAATTGTGGGGTAGAAAATTTGAAAGGCATAATGTAATGTTTATTAGCACCTTCTCCCTCCTAATCCTGATGTCTCAAATAGTCACAAATCTGTTTGTTTCCAGGGAAAAAATTTCCAATCTGGGACTGGGTTAGCTTTCAAAGGGAAATATAAGCTCCCACTGAAAATCTGAAACTAATTTATGAGCAGGAATCAAAACAAAAGCAAAAGTATATGCAGAAAGAAAGAATCAAATTTGCAGGAAGATCGAATAATACAGATGAAATAAAAACAAAAAGACAAAGAAAGGCTGATGCGACATAGCATAATGTTAGCCTTTCAGAGATTCGACATGCTCTCTTTGTGTAATCTAGAAAGCAAAGAAGCATCACACTTCAGGCCATAGATGTCGAGCAATCTAAGTCAAGAACATTCACGGATTCCCAGATATTAATTGAAAAAGAAAATCAAAAGTTCCATCATTGTCAACAATAATATTTTATTTCTCAGAAAGAAAATTAACCACAAATTACAGAAAAATCAAAATCCTTACCCTCCAGGTCCAGGCCTCTGTTTGGTTACCGAGAAAATAAAAAAGAGGGGAACAAGTGAGAAACGAGAAACAGAAAGTCAGCAGATACCTCAAACAAGCGCAAGCAAACACAGGAAAACCAGACCTTCTGTTTGGTCGCTGAGAAAATGAGAAGGAAAAAAAAGAGAGAAACGGAAAGCACACTCCACTGAGATGAATGCGAAGCTTTTAGCTCAGTTTAGCAAAAGAAGTTCGGTAAACGGAAACGAAACCGGAAAGCCCAACGTCTCACAACCCACTTATCCTTTTCCCGCATTTTCTCAACAACCGAAAAAATGGGTTCGAAAATCAAACAAAAATAGTGAAGATTCAAAAAAGTATCTTGTCTTCTTACCCAGTACGTAAATGTCGTTAGCGAGAGGGAGGGAGAGCATGCGGCTAGACCCAAAAAGTCATGGCAGAGGCAGAAGAAGCAGCCATCGAGATTGGAATCGGAAGCGATGAAGAAGGTTCCGGGTTGCTTGTTTCTTCTCCAACTCGGCTCAGTTCACGACGCTCTGCTTTTTTTTCTTCTTCTTTTGATTTTCTCTTTCTATCTGTGTACTGGTGCGGAGGAGTGGGAGCGCGAGCGTGGGTGAGAGAGAGTAGAAAATTAGCTGAGATAGAGATACTGCACAAAACCGACAGTACGATTTTGTCGTTTCAGGTAGTTGTTGGGAATCAGATTTCAAAATTAAATTCGGTTTTAAAAACAGCTTCAGGTCCACAGCCACTATAGGACCGGGCCAGACCAAACCGGACCAAGCAGGACCAGACCAATCCTAATAATTATTTAGCGTGGAAATATATATGTTCAAATAATATTGGTCAGTAAAATATATCGATGAAGAATATTTCTATTTGTAATTCATTAAATTTGATAGTTTTCAGACAAATATGTTTGGAAATCCCTACAATACCCCTCTTCGAAAGTAAACCCTAAACTATTCAAACCCTAAATAACAAACCATACACTATCATTTCCCCCAAATGTGAACTCTAAAACTATCATCTCCGCCCAAACAAAACCTAAAACCCTATCCTTAAATCAGGGGTAGAATGATCGTTTCATAAAAAAAACTAACAGTGTTAGTCAATTTGCAAACAAAAAATATATTCACCATTGATTTTTACTGACGACCTAAAAATACCGTTACTTTTCAACGAAAGTTTTCTCTTTATTTTTTCTGATTCAGGCGATCAATTGTGTTTTAACTTTGGGCCCAACTTCTCCATTCCAGGTCAAGATCATTCTGACTGGTTCATGTACAAGCCCATCTCATTGGGCCAGTAGGTGGATATCGTTGTTGAAGGTTTGGTTTGGCAGATTTTGCAACAAAATGGATTAAAAAAATTGAGAGGATAATAAAATAATAAATATTATTAATTAATGGAACAGATAGTCCACGTGCGATGGATGTGTGACGTGTAACCCAGCGTGGCATTGCGTTGCAAAAATATGGATAACACCACCAGCAAGAAGCTCCTCGGAACTTCATGTTCTGTGTTGTGTCCTCTAAATTGAATGTTCCCGCTGCAAAAAATACATCACCGCCGGAACTTGATGTTGCTGTAGCCGTCACGCGCAACCCCTTCCGTGAATATCTCTTTCTCACTTAATGTTATCGTCAGCTTGTTGTGTTTATGTTATCTAGTTAACTCCTGTACAGTTGCAGTTAAACAAAATGTTACAGGAACACTAGGAACAATTATGTCCTCATCTGGAACTTTGCACAGAAAATATTGGAAACTACAAAACTTTGTAGTATAAAGTCAAATCATCTAGAAGCTCAAACCGATAAGAGAAGATTCTGATATGCCCTCTTAATAATTAACATTTATATCATTGGTGCGACTTGAATTTTGATCATCAAGTTACAAGGTCAATTATGTTCACATCTAACAAGCATGGGACTTAACATTTACCTTGTTGGATGACTCCAGGCATTGTTGATCGAGTTCTTGTATCTCTTGAGCAGTCATTCCAAACCACTCATCGATCCAACCAAAACAATTCCTATGACTTTGTATAAAAAGAGCTCTTTCACCCTGCACGGACATTTGCCATCACAGACATTTCCATTAATAGAACTTACATCTTAATCACAATCAACAATGATGTACCAAAATCAAATTGATGACTAAGGTAGCAAAATTGTTCAGTCTATGTATTACCGACATGAAAGCCTGCTCAAGCCGATTACCAAAGGCCCAGTACGGTGCATCTACCGTTACCAACTTATATGCTGTCATAACTGGATCACACTTATCCTACAAATGTTGAAACATGATAGCTTTTGAGCCAAAAACTAGATGTGCCGAAGAATTTAAAGATGCAAAACCTAAACATGCAACAGACAGGCAAATATCAAAGGTTGAAGATGGATCTGTCACTTGTGTGTGTTATGGTCCCGTGTCTGGGACCTAACAGTGTGAATGTGTGATACAAGACCAACAGAGGAACCATGTTAAACACCAGAAAAAGCTGGTCGATACTCCAAAATAAGGTCAGAAAAAAGGACTCGTAACTAAGAGAAAAAGGAACAGACAAGTAAATTCAGACGAGCCCCATTAGAAGCAAAGGAGGCCGAATTTGAAGGTCTTAGGGAATGGTTTTTGAGTTATTTCATTGTTTTATGGCCTACCTTACCAGAAGAACAATGGGATTATGGGAGTATATATTCTCGTGAATGACGTGACAGAATTAGAGTGCATGCTTGCATGATGAAATTTCAAAGATAATAATAGCATAAAAAACATGTATACATGTATCAAATATACTGAACCTGCCATCCTTTCAACAGTGGACCACGACCACTTCTCTCCGATTTAAACTCAGAAAAGTCGATATTGTTAGATCCGACTGCTTGACTCCAACCACTGTCGCTTGTAGCTGAAGCTATATCAACAACTTCAACCTGTCTGGTTGCAAGTGTTTGTTTGCTTAGAGCATGGACCTGGTTCACTACATTCAGTTAAAAGAAGACCAAATAAAATTCAACAATGAAGTGAATATGGAGAGTTTGCATATGGTGACTACTTTTATGACATCCACTTCCGATTGTTCAGATTAGTTTTAATTTGTTTATTTAAAGCTCAATCCACAGATAAAGAAAGAAACTCACATTTTCCAGTTTCCCATTATCAGCAACATGGACAGTCTGAACGGTGATGACAAACTTGGAAAAATATGGACACTGCAAAATTACACAACCAATCACCCTGTTATTTATTTACTACAGCATAAAACATTCTACATATCGACATAGTTGTACTTTGTACTCAAAGACTAGGAGTTTTTTTACCTTGATTACTGGGTAGTTAAGGCACCATTGGCAGAAGTCAACCAAAGAAAAATGTTAATACAAGTTCCAAAATTATCTTATATCAAACACAGAATTGCATCATGTGGACATGCACACCTGTTTTGCATTTTGGGTACGCACTCCAGGATTCCTCTTGCATGATGAGTGCTTTTGCAGGTGCAATAGTAGCAAGCCATGCTGGAGCTTTGCTAAAAAGAAGGCACAAGAATTACAGACCATAATTGATAAGTTGTAGCACTAAATTCTATAACTCTATATCAACAACATCCAACAAGCATTGCTCCACCAATATGAACATCTGAAACTACTCATCCCAACAGAAGATACCTCCTCAACTATGACCCACAGTTAAGCGATTAAGTAAACTATTGCTCGTCCCCAAGGGGACACCGCAGTGGTTTAAGGCTCACGTCTTCTTCTTGAAGATCGTGGGTTCTAATCTCACTGGGAAATGGTGGGAAGGGATTAAGGGTAGATTTTTTAATATTTTTTATCAGCAAAAGAGAATATATCTCATTAATAGGGGAACCCAAAATCTGGAGAAAGGAGTTAAGGCTAAACCATCTTTGAACAAGCTCAAAGAGGTAGAAAATATGAATGATTACATAGACCAGCATAAAATTTCTACTGAGTCCAAATTCTAACAAGTCAAACAAATGAGCACAACACTTAAAACTCCAAGGCTGCCTAAGGGTAGATTAAGTTGTAACTTATCAAAAAAGAGAGTAAACTATAGCTCTTGTAGTTATTTTGGTTCGTGACAAAAATGGGCGGATAAATTGAATTTCACATTTTGAGATAGAGATAACCACAGCACATTGTGGTAAAATATCATGGAGTTTAAAAGTTGGAACCCATATGAGTATGAAATTATATGATACCCGAAAGAGAGGGGCCTTCTCCTGAAAAAAAAAAACAGATTACAAACTTCGCATTCCAGATTCAGCATATATATATGTAGCAGTGAAATGTACATAATCAAAAGAAAATAGTGGATTTAAATCACCTTTGAAGATGATAAACCTTGGATGCGTACTGACCCTTGCCTAATACACTGTCTTCAAAAGGTTTTTCCACAAGAACATCAATTCTTTCCTCACTATTGATACTCTCCTTCTGCATCTTGGCAACCATATACATCTGAGCAATTTCATACTGCGATTCAAAGTCGCCCAAATCTTTTGTAAGAAAACTGAACATTTCATTCAAACAGATAAGTTTTATTCGTTGAAAAAAAAAGTGTCTGGATTCTGAGTTGCTTTACCTCAGCCACAGATACAGGCATCACAATCCGACTTTTGAGCAAAATTTGAGTCAAGGAAACACGTAAGAAATCACATCAACGTGAAAACATCATAGACCTCGATTTCAATTCCAATTTCCTCCGTTTTCTCGGCAACCAAACAGAAATGAGGTGAAATTAAGCATCAAAATTGAACGCAGACCAAAAATAAAGGATACAACTCCTTGACGAGAACCATTCCTGCAAAACAGCACCCGATCAGCTTCCAAAATCCCCAATTCCTCCAAAACGCAATCAGATAGAAAGTACAGAATCAGAAGAAGATGATGAACAACGGTCGAGCAATGGCAACTCAGTGGAAACCTAGAATCAACAAGTAGGTCCCAAACAGCAATGCAGTTACGATCGGCGAATCGCGTCCGGTTCAAAATCGCCCGGCGGACGGGAAGATGGAACTTGATCTGATCCGTTGATCGGTCGACTTCTCCAGTCGGCCTGAGCGCGGTCGGTGGGCGAGACCACGCCCGATTGAACAGTAGCGATTATTGATTTTTCTACTGTTAAATTTATTTTTTATCGGGACAATGTAGAAACAAAAACTCTACATTCCCATTATATAAAATGCAATTATACAGTTTTTGTGAGTTGCTCAAATGAGACCAAATCGGTGATTTCTGAGTTCTTATATTCTTCTTCTAGCTCGTTAACAGAAAACGGAAAATGTGATTAGCCGAGTCCGTTCAATCGGTAAAGCCATGGGCTCAATTCGGGTACGTTAATCCGTTTTCTGGATCAAACTAAACATGAGTTGATGAAACATGGAGCAGCTTATGGGCCCAGCTATTTGATTCTATGGGTATATCGACCTGTTCTCCCCATGAGTCCACAGGCCAGGGATGGGAAGATGAGCCCAACCCGTACCCTGATAATCTGATATCATTCATCAGAATGGAGTGGGACGATATCATGTTGAAATCAATGAGATCATATCGAAGTGTCGTTTTACTTGAGCTATAATATTGTTTCAAAAGTCTTTGCAAATTACTGAAACCGTTAATAAATAATGTTATTTTATAGTATTAGAGTGTTTTTGTTGTGGGTCATCTCATTACTGTCAATATATCGATCTTATTTGAAGTGTCGTATTATCTGAAGAAACTCGGACATGATAGAACGAGATATATCGCACTTAAGCTCGATATGAGCAAGACGTAAGATAATCGAGGTAATGCGTCACCAAGGTTTCAGTGAGCATTGATTAATGCTAATTCGAGAGTGTCTCCTTCTGAATATCTACCAGTAGTCGCCTTTATGGTCATATTGTGCCCCAAGGAGGTCTCAGGCAAGGAGACCCACTGTCTCCGTACCTCTTTCTGATCATCTCTGAGGGCCTCTCTCAGCTCATCTAGGCAAGACATGCAACTTGCTTCATTAAGGGGAACTCTGTGTCTTAGGGTGCACCTAGAGTCTCACTTCTGTTCTTCGCAGATGACAGTTACTTGTTCTGCAAATCATCTATTGAGGAGGTTTGAACTTAAACTTGCAATGCCCAATATATATGAGCAAAGGATCGGGTCATGTGATCAACTTTCTCAAGTCCTCTATATTTTTAGTGCTTATGTTTACATTGATCTCCGTCTAAGAATCAGCAACATATTATATATACCAGAGGAAGTCAGAGGTGATCATTATTTGGGCTTGCCTAATATGATGGGGAAAGACAGGAGAATGACATTCAATTTTATTAGAGACCGAGTAGTATACCGGGTTCAATCATGGGAAAACAAGTTTCTCTCTCAAGCTGGTAAAGAGGTTCTCCTCAAATCAGTTGAACATGCTATCCCATTTATGCAATGGGAGTGTTCCTCTCTTCGAAATCTCTAGTAAAGGATGTAGAGCAAGTAATAGCGAGATATTGGTGGAAATCTGAGGGAAGGGCTCAAGGTATCCATTGGAAGGAATTGAAAGTGTTTTGCAAACACAAAGACATGGGTGGCTTCGGTTTTTGAGACCCATCATGATTTTAATATCTCTCTATTAAGCAAGCAGGGGTGGTGATTTTTGGAACAAGAGAAAAGTCTGATAGCTCACATGGACAACCCTTTTGGAGGATTAAGTGAGTCATAACCAGGCCCGGCCCTATCCCTTTGGGGGCCTTAGGCAAAATTAGAAAATGAGGCCTAATTTTTTTTTTTTGCTAACTAATCGAACCCTAAATTTTTTTCTCCAACTAATAGAACCTGCTGCATATAAAAGGAGACGGCACTCCTAAATTTTATTAATAATCATAAAAGTTACACCTAATCGGAGGGGACGTCAAAAAACCTTACTCCGTACAATTTCTAATACGCATTTATGCTTCATCTAAACTACTATATTAAATCATACTCTAAAAACACAACAATTATACTTGCTGCTCTTAGTCTTCAAGTCTCCAAGTCCAAGCCTCTTTGTACCTGCTGCTATCTCAATAAAACATTAGTAGATAATGCTACTAAAAGTTAATCCTTTTAGCTTTCACAAATGCAAAATCCTTGATAAATATATCAAGGTCAATTTCGTTTAGAAATTTGCTTTCAATGGATATAGTGGCTAATCCACTTAGCCTTTCATGAGACATCTTTGATCTCAAATAATTCTTGATCAACTTCAGTTTTGAGAAACTTCTCTCTACTGATGCAATAGAAACAAGGACAATCAACATGATTCTATAAGCCATATAAGCATTTGGAAAAGAATTTAATCTTCTAATGTAATTAAGGATATCTATGGGTGTACTAATTTCTAGATGCATAGATTCTCTTAACACCTTCAATTCAGCAAACAAATCCCTACCATCAATGTCAAAACAATCATTGTGGGCTAAATCTGCTGCAAGTTTGAGAGAACAGTTCTCCAAACTTGCCTCATCTAGTGATTTCAACTTCTTAACACTAAATAGAAAGCCAAACAATTCTTCATACTTAACAAACTGCTCAAACCTACTTTCAATTGGTGAAATAACATGATCAATCAATACTAAAAAATAATCTGTCCTAAAAGATTCTTGTGGGGATTTCCTAGTTTCATTGCTAGCATTCTCATCAAATCTCCTATTTCTAAAAACAATACGTTTCTCACGAAATATGGCATCAATGTTCTTAGACAAAGCAATATCCTTAGCACTAATCATAGCACTATCAAACCCATCTACTCTATATTTCTTAAAAAAAAAGAGAAGACATTTCAGTTGATCTATAGCAGTATCATACACATATCAGCAGATTGTAAACTTTTACTAACTAAGTTAAGAGCATGCAAAACACATACCAAATAATCATTCCAACCAAAAATTCGAAACTTTCTATCTCATATGTTGCTAAGCATTCTGCCTCACTCCTAACTTTAGGATCATCAGCAGAACTAGATAACTTAAATAATGCATCCCTTACCTCAGCAGTTTGATACCTTACCGGTTTCACGCTTTCGATCCGACTCTCCGAACGCGTTGCACTCAATGGCTTAACAGTAAGCTGAGAAACAAAAGAAATTAGCATTGTCCACCTTTTTGTAGAAGAAGAAAACAGATTATAAATACGTTGCAATACACCAAAAAAAGAAGATGCTTTAGTACAAGAAGTGGTCATGTCACAGATAACTAAATTTGAACTATGATAGCCACATGGAGTATAAAAAGCCCTAGGATTAATATCTAAAATCCTTGCTTGAATTTCTCGACGCTTACCCTTCATATTTGACCCATTGTCATATCCATGCCCCCTTAAATCATCTATATCCAATCCTCA
>JAYMSW010001690.1:0-15648 GCA_036897725.1 Erodium texanum | reverse complement strand
GTAGATTGATGTACTTAATGTTTGTATTTCAGTATAATTTGGTTTCTTTTCATCATTGGATGCAACTGAATGACTATGATACCCCTCAACTTAATGTTTGTATTTTCTTATTTCCTTAAAGTGCTGATTTGTTATAGCCTTTAGATGAAAGAGATCTAATGGCTCACAAAAGTTTCCCGTTTTTAGACTCTTTTAGGTTTTCACCGAAACGCGCCCCTATATATATATATTTATTAAGAATATAGGCTTCAAGTGTTTAATTTAGGGTAAATTACAAATAACTAAACCAACGATCAGTATTTTTAGATAACTACACTAACGTATAGTCTTACTAAATAAACACACTAACCTATCCGAAATTAACAAAACTAACGATTCTGCTAGGTTTCTGTTAAGTTTTGAAGTAAAGTAACGTATATGTCCTTATTTCGTTTCGAAATTTTCAAAAAATACCACTCAATCAAAACTTAATTAGGGAACAAATCAATAATAAGATTCATCGTTTCAAATTTTAATTTTACTCTTTCCTTTTATGATATTTTATAAAGGTAAATATTTATATTAATTATTTCATTATTTCCTTTAATATTAATTTTACTCTCTCCTCAAGTAGCAGTCATGCTTTCTTCTCCGCCAAGTTCAACGGAGCCACATAGGACTTGTTGTCGTCGTGGTCGAGCTCGGTTCCGATATTGCTGCAGGCTAGGGCCGCGGAAAGGGGGGTTGGAGAGGGGGTGTATTCGGAGAGGGACGGTGGCGCCGTCGTAGCCGTGGTCTGAGAGTCGACCGGAGAAGTTGAAGTCGCTGCCAAATCTTAAGGTCAGGCATCGTGTCCTCGCAGGTGTCTATTCGGTCGTGCATGTGTGAAGCCTGATGGATTTGGCTTCACAGACGAAGAAGACGAGACAGATCTGGGTTTGGATCTGTATCCCACAAGTCCGAAGCTTTTTTATGGTATTTTCCAATACGCTTTTGTTCCTTTTTCCATTGCTTTTGTTAATCTTCATCTGTTTCAGTTTCCTACTTGTTTCCTTTATTTCAACTTTGATGTTTGGTTTCTGGGTTGGTGTTCATTCACTTGTTTCCAATTATAAAACTGTGCAATGTGGTTTTTGTCAACTAAGATTGAATTGCGAATGATTAAAGAATGAATCTTTGTTGGGCATACTTACTATGAACAATTAAGAGTTTATTTATTTTTGGTATTACAATTCACACAGCTTCTCATTTAGTATCATGATTATGGTAATTGTTCATTGACGCCAAGAAGGTTATGAAAAACAGTCCAATTTTATTATTTGTTACGAGAACAAAGCTGAGTTCTCTTTTCCTATTTATGCCTATTTCTTTTCTTTTGTTTTGGGTCTGTGTAACTCTCTAATTGTTTGTCTTTTAATTTCTGTTTCCAATTCCAGATTTTGTTGAATATTTGCAATGTTTGGTGCGTGTTTATATGGTATATATTCAGTTTTCATTGCTTAGCTAACCTTTAGTTATAATCGTGTGATGCAAATTGTTTTTGTTTCTTGTTCTGATCAACTGCTTACCACTTCACTTTCAGTTTAAGGACTACAACAATGAAGTAACTAAAGTAGCGGTCGAGGAGCCTTGTGAAGATGATTTAGCAGAGGCATTTACTTGTGTAATCTATGGTCATTTTTTATTGAGCTGAATCCAAATTGGGTCTTTTAAGTTTGTTCTAATTATAAGTTGTGGTTATGTTTTGTTGAGTTGAATTCAAAGTTGACCTTTTCAAGCTTATATGAGTCTGAGAAGACTGCAATTTTTTTAGTTTAGATTTGATTTTTTTTTTTCATGTTGTGATTCATGCTCATTTTCTGGGTTCGGTGCAGATCATGTTATTGTGGTATTTGTCCAAACCTGTTGACCACTTG
The DNA here is from genome assembly GCA_036897725.1 of Erodium texanum. Classification (NCBI taxonomy): domain Eukaryota; kingdom Viridiplantae; phylum Streptophyta; class Magnoliopsida; order Geraniales; family Geraniaceae; genus Erodium; species Erodium texanum. The sequence continues at coordinate 13,753 of JAYMSW010001690.1, read as the reverse complement.
GTTCGGTGCTGCAAATGCCCACTACGTGGATGTAATGAGATCGTTAAGGGAGGCTCTTTTGCACCACGTTCTATGCATAAAATCTGGGTTTTTATTGGACATTTTCAAGTCCAACAAGCTCATCCATTTGTACTCAAAACATGGCCTTTTGCAAGATGCACGCAAGCTGTTCGATGAAATGCCTCAGAGGAATGTCTTCACTTGGAACTCAATAATCTCAGCTTTCATAAAATCCCACAACTTGTCTCAAGCACGGGAGTTCTTTGATCATGCTCCTTGCAGAGATTTAGTTACTTACAATTCAATGTTGTCCGGCTATGTGAGCGCTGATGGGCATGAGAATCATGCACTTGAGTTGTTTTTCGAAATGCGAAAGGCACATGAGAGCATCAGGATTGATGATTTTACACTTACAACCATGCTTAACTTGACTGCAAAGTTGGCGGAGTTGTGTTGTGGGAAGCAGTTGCATTCATTTATGGTGAAAACAGGTAATGACTTGAATGGGTTTGCTGTGAGCTCTCTGGTCGACATGTATTCCAAGTGCGGGTGTTTTGAGGATGCTTGTCAGGTTTTCAGTGGGTGTGGAGTAGTGATTGATTCAGTCTCGAAGAATGCAATGGTAGCTGCTTGTTGTAGGGAAGGTGAGATGGAAATGGCTTTAAGTCTATTTTGGAGAGCACGTGAGTTAAATGATGTCATGTCTTGGAACACATTGATTTCTGGATGTGCACAGAATGGATATGAGAGGGAGTCGCTGAAGTTGTTTCTTTGTATGGCTGAGGATGGTGTAAGGTGGAATGAGCATACTTACGCAAGTGTTCTGAGTGCTTGCTCTAGTCTTAAAAATGTGAAGCTTGGAAAGGAAGTTCACGCGTGGGTTCTGAAAAATGGGTTGACTTTGAATCCCTTCATAAGCAGCAGCATTGTTGATGTCTACTGCAAATGTGGAAATATGATGTATGCTGAATCATTAAATGCGGCAATTGAGACTCCAAACACTTTTTCAGTCATTTCAATGATTGTTGGGCATTCATCGCTGGGCAATATGGTAGAAGCCTGTAGGCTCTTTGACACCTTGGCTGTCAAGAACTCTGTTGCCTGGAAAGCTATGTTTTCTGGATATATTAAGTCAAGGCAGTATGAAGCCGTCTTTGAAAATTTTCAGGAATTAAGAGTAATGGAAGCAATGGTTCCCGATGTTTTAATTCTCCCAAGTGTCCTCAGAGTGTGTACCCTACAAGCTGCCTTAGATCCCGGGAAGCAAATCCATGCGTACGTATTGAGAATGGGGATTGAAAGGGATGAGAAATTGATCAGTTCTATGGTTGATATGTACTCAAAATGTGGGAGCATAACATACGCAGAAAGAGTTTTCCATAAAGTTGTCGAGCAAGACTCTGTTCTTTACAATGTAATGATAGCTGGTTACGCTCACCATGGACGGGATATTGAAGCCATCAAACTATTCAAGGAAATGCTAGTGAAACAACTAAAGCCTGATGAGGTCACTTTCATTGCCCTTTTATCAGCTTGCCGTCACTGTGGATCAGTTGAATTGGGAGAGAAATATTTCAATTCTATGACAGAAGATTATAACATATTGCCGGAAATTGACCACTATGCTTGTATGATCGATCTGTATGGAAGGGCTAATCAACTAGAAAAGGCAGTAGCACTGATGAAAAGGATTCCCATGAAGTTGGATGCTGTTATATGGGGGACATTTCTGAATGCTTGTAAGATAAATGGAAACACAGAATACGGAAGAGATGTAGAAGAGGAACTGGCAAGGATTGAAGGTGATGATGTTGCACATTTTGTGCAGTTGGCTAATGTCTATGCTGCAGAGGGGAATTGGATTGAGATGGGGAGGATAAGGAAGAAGATGAGAGGAAAGGAGTTAAAGAGGCTTGCTGGTTGCAGTTGGGTATACTTGGATAATGAAGCTCATGTGTTTACTTCCGGCGATAGATCTCGTTTGGGAACTGAAGATATATATTCATCTCTAGTCTGCATGATGACTGAAACTCACAATCTGTCACACTCTACTTGCCTAGAAAATAAGTTTGGTGGCTAGACCATGTAATAGTTCCGGGTACAACTATGCTGCAAGGATGTACCAACCATTGGTGTTCTGGAGGAACATTGAAGTACTCACATTGATGGGAAGTTTTCTGCAATGGGCAAAAGCCTGATGGAGCAATGCCGCGTGGAGGTAGAAGGCTCATGGGTTGTAAACTTATTTTCCTTAACATAACACAATGTATTGCTCTGCATATTTGTGAGAGGTAGTATTCTTCCTCCCTTAGCCAATATATTTTTCAATTGCAAAGTCACATGCTTTATGTTATGTGTAGCGCAAAGAGTGAAAAGCTGAACCATTCATGAAATGCAATACAACACCGTTGTCTGTGCGTACCTCTGTAAAGAACATATTTTTCCTTTATAAAACCTTTTGTTATGTCTTTTCTTTCCCATAGAAATTCATGTACTAATTAGTTCAGTGGTTCTCTTGAATCCCATCTACATTTACAGAATGTCCTTTTGGACATGTGTTTTAAGGATATATTTGGTATACTGTCACTCTAAATTAGTCTTGTGGCACAAAGATAACCTAGTTTTTGTTTGAAGCTGTTCCAGGCCACACATGATCTATTGGAAAAAATAGTTCAACCTTCATATTAATGGCACAAAGTTGCAGACTTTGCTGTAGACTCACTTCAATCATAAGCTTTTGCCATGTAATGATGATGGATGTGCAGAGTTTTATCTTCTTATTATGAATGACCGGTCAGTAACATTGATTTTAATCGCAGTGACCAGATTATGAGCTTCTGAAGTTATGGTGAGTTACTTCCACTCTACTATGAAGTTCATATTTGTTGTATCGCTACAACTTCCCTCCAGCAATGTAAGCCTTGCCTGTTGCCTTTTTTCTTCTCTAATCATAGTAGTTGCACTAACTGGAGCTATGTTGGAATTTAATTGATCTTCACAGAATTGCTGGTTCATACATCTTTTATAGTTCAATTTGGTAGTATAAGATCAACCAGTTTTATAAAATGAAATGTTGTCAGCTATGATCTAATTTTGACTGATTCGCCTCATGCTGCTTGACAGAGGGTGACAGTTTTGTATATGTGTCCATTAGTTTTGAGGCGCCAGGCTGGAGTTGATAAAATTGTGGAGTTTTTATATCCTGAACTGGTAAGAATTCCCGTTACATCTCTCTCTCTCTCTGGTCAATCTTTTGGCATGAACTAAGTATTGTAAATAATAAGTTGTGATAGATTTCATGAATGTGGACTTGCAAGGTAAATTTATGAGTGTCTGTACACCAAGCAGAAATCCAGTTTGTAAGGACCATCTTTGTTTGCAAAGGATCAATCTGAACCCTTTCTTAGTTAGGCTTAGACCTAGATTTGCATTTCCTCCTCATTATATGTCTGATGTTACCGTTCTTATTTAATATTACCAGATTCTCAGACTCGTAAGGGCAAAGACTCTACCATTTTAGGAAAATTCAAGATTCAGATTGACTTTTGGGATCTGATCCTCCTATATGTTGCCTGGTTTAGATATACTTTGTTGCAGACTAGTCTATGGTTCGTGAACGATTCAGATAGACTCGGGATGTGCAAAGGGGATGATGAATATTGTGTACAGAAGTGAGATGGCAAGCATGTGAGGGTTCATGAACGATTAAAACAGGTGGACTTAGATATAGTATAGTAGTGGTTCTTCCTTGTTTTGTTTTTTCTACTTGCAACTTCTCCGAACTTGCAATGCAATGCACTTTTTTATCAAGCAAATGTTCGACTGAAACTCATTTCTTGCCTTCTGTTCATTCCTATTATCTTTCAGCTATTGTTTTTTTCCCCATAGCTTGCCAATTAGTTTGAATTCAGTAATTACAAAATGTCTTTTGTAAATGCGATCTGCTTCTACGATATGTTAGTTGCTTGTCGGATCTATTGTACTTGTAATCAATCATCAGGTTCCATATTTTTTTCCGCTAAAGTATTCATTTCAGTCATGCAGGCACAGTGGACTAAGCTGTAATGAAGAAGAGCTCGTTAAATTCTAGTATATTCCTCTCTGCTATTTTTTGTAATATCTAATCAACAGTATTATGAGATAATACCCTTACAATAGTTTCAATCCCATTAATTTTTGTTATAGAATTTGTAAGGTTTATGATTAATAATTCGAAATTTTGTGCAATGCTCCCATTTGTTTTATAATGTATATAAAGCTCCCTTTTTAGTACAATCATGTTAACACAATTCAACGGTTAAATGTACCTTATTCAAAATGGAAGTGTGTTTGAGATCCTCTTTAGAAGGACTAGTTTTTTTGAATTTCTCGATTGTATACTATTTTGAGAAGAAAGATATTGCTGTTAAACAATTTCAATTGCAATTTAGCATCTCCAATAAAGTAGCTTCAGGCATGAACTTAGCTGCAAGTGAAGGATCCCTCCACACAAGTCAGACCCTATGCTCTTTCATTACCTATACCAAAATTATTCTCAAGCTACAGGTTTTTTGTTAATTACTTTTTTTTTCTCATTACAAAAAAGAAACACATACAAATAAGATTTATCGCGTAATATCTTTGCGGTAATTGCACTTGTGAAGGATGTAATGGAACAGCCATAAATAGCTAAAATTACAAACAACATAAAGTGAAATATTATTTCAATTTTCAAGCAAGTAGTTCATCATGTAGAAACTCGACAGTCATCTAGAACACATATGAAGCAAAGACTAGCTTTATTTTAGTTATAGCAAAGTGGGTAGGTCGGCTAGGGGAGAGTAGGAAGGAAGTGGAAGGCAGCAGGAACTATGTTGAGGAGCCCTACAACACTGCCACCAATGGAGCGCAATGGCGACAGGAGGCCTCCTGCCGACGGGAGACTAGCATTGCAGTTCACAAGAGGAGTGTTCACGGCCAAGTTGCAGTTGCTCACTATAGAAGACTGCACATACTGTAAAGGGTCCAACAGTATCAAAAATACTCCCAATCCATTTGTCATTGTTGTTGATATGACATTTCCAGTTCTGCACTGCAGCTGCACAACTGCGTCTGCATTTGCACACCAGGGTTATTCGAGTCTTAGTAACAATATTATTACTATATAGTGATAAAGGGGAGTTGATAACATACTAGGGAAAACAGAGGTAGAGGTGCCATTGACACCGTCAAGGGTGCAAAAGAGAGTTCCCTGAATGCGAATCAGACCGAGCAGATCACCGAGCTGAGCTTCCACCATTGATGTACAAACTACTAACAAGCAACAAAGCCACATACATCTTTTCATATTTGCACTCGTTTAAGTGATCTAGTTGCACATATGATTGATGATTATGCACCATTTTATAGGGGAGGCCAAGTGGGTGTTAGCCAATTCTGACTTGACACACGATCGATGCTAGAGTTGGATTTGTCATCTAACATGCGCATGCACTTCCTTGGTGCCTGTGGTCATCATTCTATTCCTATTTATATATGTACCATCTACTCCCTACATCCTTTTCTTCTCTTACCCTCCACACTAACGCATAATAATTCCACTCATTATTATTAGCTCTACTCTTTAGTGTCTTACATTTGATGATATCGGGGCATAATTGAGCCCTCAACAATATGTATAGCGTAATGGTCTCATTCAAAAACTAATCTATACAAAAGCATAACAGCAAGGGTAATGTAACGTTTTATTTTCACTGGCCATATCGGATTATGTGGATCCTCTCAAAAAAGTAAGATGTTTTATTGATCCAATTCAATTCCATATTTATTATCTCAATCTAATTATAATAATAAAACTAACCCCTTACCCAATTTTTTACAGCTAGAATTGGATCTCTAGTGCTTGGCAACCTAACCATCGTCTTTTGGTACTTGTGCTTTGTGCCTAATATGTGTGGTGTTTCAAGTGGGTGGTTTTGGTTTATATGAAATATTGGACTTGGACAGATAGGTTGGTCCACTTTAATGCTAGTAATAGTATGAGATCATTTTCGATCTCTCTTTGCTTCAGTTTTCGGGCAGCGAGATCATCTTCCATCTCTCTTTGCTTCAGCTCTCGGGCATTCGTTGTGTCATTATTGGAATTCTGTAATTTCAATACCTTCTCTAAGTTATAACTCGTTTTTTATTTTGACTACTATACACGATTAAGTGTCATAATTGTATCGTATAAAGTGCATATTTCAATGATTTAAGTCACACTATTCTTAAAGGAGGTGATGAGTTTGAATCTCACAGGGAGGAATTAAGTATGAATTCCTTGTGTCACGTCTCTATGATCATCACATCATTAGTATCATACAGAATCCTCATAATCGTTTATGACTCCAAGCATACACCCATTAAGAATTCTCCTAGTAGAATTGTTTGATACGGAAAAAAGACAAAAATATCATCTAAAAGAAAGAGATCGAAAATACGCAGGCACCTGTCTTACTTAGCTTTTTTTTTTTAAAAAAATCATTTCTTAAAATCCATTTACTTTTTTCTCCTTCATTTTGAAAATTTTAATTATATAAAATAGACACAAAATAAATATATAAGGGTACATTGCATTAATTTAAATGAAAAAAATTACCTAATTAAATACTACCTGATATTGAAATCACTAATACAAAAGTAAATATTTATTCATCATTACATTTTTCTCAAATATGTTCCATGAGATCGCACTGTAGTTCGTAGTGAATGTTGTCATCTTGAAGACGTTTATTGATTTCACGAACCATGTGAAATTCCAGAGGTGACCCCTCGTGGATTGCGAGAGGCGGTGCCAATGAACCTTGCAGGTCGTCTTCGAAGCAAAGTATTTTTCATATGCATCTCGTTCGTCCTCAACTAACATAATGTTGTGCATTATGATGCAAGCTTGCATGACATTACTAATGGTGTCTTCGTCCCAAAAAAGTGTTGGTCATGTAATGATTTTGAAACACACTTGGAGAACTCCGAGTGCTCGTTCCATATCTTTCCTAGTCACTTCTTGTTCCCGTGCAAATGTTTTATACTTGTTGGTATTAGGTCATCATATTATTTTAAAACATTCAACTCAATTTGGATATATCTCATTTGCTAAATAGTAATCATGTGTGTACTTTGTGCCTATGATTGTGTAGCAAATGGAAGGTTGTTTGTAGGGGTGTGCACGACCGGTTAACCGAACCGAGAAGTTCTGGATGCTGACTTGCCAGCATCGACACGGGCAATTAAAAAACCACCGGTTTTTAACCAGGAAGTGTTCGGGTCGGTTACCGGTTTTAACTGAACCGACCGAGAACGCCAGATTTGGGAGGAGGATGGCGAAAACGTGTCTCCTTCTGTGCTGTTGGCGATGGAAAAAACCTCGCCATATCTATGGTACACCATGACTACTTCTTTCCGCCTATGGGAAGAATTCCCATACCAGCCTTGTGTACCATTAATGAAGCTGAATTCTCTATATACGAGAGAGATGATGCGGAGAGGAGAGGAGAAATTTGAGTTTTGCGACTAAGAGAGAAACAAGATGAGTGAGATCTGTGTTGGCGGCTGAGTGAGGAAGAAGACTAGAAGTGAATGAGTGAGAGGGTAGTTGGGGTTAGGTTAAAAGTTCGTTGGGTTGGGATGTAGGTATTGTGTTTGGGCTTACTTAAGTTTAAAATAAAGCCCAAACCAATAAAAACCCTAGAATCACATGTCTTTCTCGTTCATCATTTAGTATAAGACAAAACGTCTGAGCAATAGAACAGGGATGGACGGCGGGAGAAAGTATAGAATGGCGTGAAGGCTGTTGGTGCCGGTTTTTTCGGCTAACCGTGGATTGAAGAGGCCCAGAACCAAGCACCGACCGAATCTCACTTCGGTTCCTGTTTCCGTCACTGATGTCAGGTCGGAGCTCTTCGGTGTCGGTGCCGGTCGGTTCTATCGATGCCGATGAAATCTGCACACCCCTAGCTGTTTGCCACGAAGTATGCCTATGAATTACAATGATTGATTTATGGCGGGAATATCGTTGTTACGCACAACTACACCAAAGAAGACATGTTGTATCTAGATATCTTATGATGCCACATCTTTAAGCATAATGGTGAGCCCGCATTTATCACTGCGAGTAAACTATCATTTCCATGTGACTGGATAATTTTTCCATTGCCAATACATGCAATCAATACTGCCTAACATCCTAGGAAAGTTCTGGTGCTCGTTAATTGCCAATAATCATGCAATGTACGCTATACTTGGCCTTATGAAGATAATGGGTTGTCATCAGAATCCGCTTCCGAAGATGACGAATTACCAAAACGAAGGGTCGGTGTTAGGAACATTTTAAAAAAAATGTACAGAGTTGAGAGGAAGGATGAATGAGTGTTGTGTGGAATGTGGAGGTACGGGCTGTATTTATAATGTGGAAGAAAATTTATGCTTTTGATTTTGAAGTAAATACTAATTATCTGGCCGCTCCATCGATTCTTTTTTTTATTGGCCAACATTGTGTGCCACCGTTTCAGTGGCTGGAAGCGTTTTGCCGATGCTTGGAGTTGGCGTCAAATTTAGAGCCCATGAAAGAGTTTCTCATTTTTTTATTGTTCAACTTCATTTTTAAAAAAACATTTATTTTTTAACTTCATTTATTTATTGAATAAAAAATGAACTTAACAAATAAAAATTGAATTTCTAAATAACTAAAATGGCATCATTACATAAATAAATACTCAAAATTGAAATTAAAAATTACTTAAACGAAAATATAATAAAATAAAATTACTTAATTTAAAATTTTGGTGAATTGATAGGTGTTCGGTTCGTCTTTCACTAGCCTCCACCAATTTTTTTGTTGTTGAATTGTAATCCTTATTCTTGGATGTATAGGGCATGAACCACATCTAAAACCTGATAATCTATCTGATTGGGAGTCTGATTTTCTTTACATTGTGCATAAGTTATGTCGAGTCGCTTGACCCTTCAACTTATTTGTGGCTCCGAATGAGGACGTACGGGCTGTGTGCGCCTGTAAGAAGTTCGAGTAGACGATACTCCAATAACCTTCATTGGTTGAATGAAAGAACCAGACAATGATTAGGCAGACTTCTTCTTTTCGAACTATGAAATATTTTGTCATGGGGTTGACGAGGAAGCACTGTTTACTTTGGTGAAAGAATGGTGTGTGAATATAAAGATTGGTTAGAAGGAGAAAATGTACATTATTGAGAGAGAGGATGAAGGAATGGTGTGTTGAAGAAAGAGAGGGAGTGTGAGGTTAGAATATATAGGGGTAAAAATCAGTTTTTTTTTTTTATGTTTGATTATAAAAAATAAGAATGTTGAAGAGCCTTTGAACGACTTTCTTTTTTTATTTTGCCACGTCATGGGTTGCCACTGGAGTGCCTAGGGCGATTTATACTAATGTTTGAAATCAGCAAAAATGTTTTTGAGCTCTTTCTCAACTCCTCGGTGCATGAGGTCGACTCCAATTAACACTTAGGAGTAACTACAGTTACATACTCATTTTCATCTTTCATTTACACGAACTCACCATAGATAACTTTTTGTGACATAACCGCGCTCACCTTTCATAAATCAATAAAAAAAACGATTACTTGGTAATATGGATGGAAATTTTGAGATTTTTTTTTAAAGAAAATACTCAAACTACCCCAAAACCAAACCCTAAAGCAAACCCCTGAACCTAAATTCTAAAGCTAACCCCTAAAAGGCGGGACCGGCGGCCGGCGGTGGTGGCCAACCGTTGCTGCCGAGGTGGTGGTCGGCGGCGGCGACAAAGGGTTAGGGTAATTCAGAAAAATTTGATGGATTGTAAGAGTGATTTTAGACATTTTACACGTAAAGATTGAAGAGTTAGATTTTTTTATATATATAATATATACAAGTCATTGTTTTTTTGTTAATTTTTGAAAGGTATTTTGCTATAAAAGATCATTTATGGTTAGTTTTTACAAATGAAAGGTTAAATAGAGTATGTAAATGTCCTGACACTTAACGATCAACACTTAGGTTATCATTTCTCTAGCCACCATATATATCATATGAAGATGTAAAAAGTCCACACTCATGAGAAATGAAACTACCAGTCTCATATAAAATATCATTAAAAGGCTTGTAAGACATAATATTATCTCCATCATTTCGATCACAATCGTGATAAGGAGAGAACACAAATGGTTCTTAGACAAAATGAAAAATGGTTGGCCATGCTAGAATCAAGGCCATGTTGTGGACACGATTATGGTTTATAAGTATTGTGAATTCTCCACCTTTGTTTTCCCGTAAATCTCTCTTAATTTGACCGCAATTTACTATTTTTCCTTTCTGTCTCCCCAAAATTAAGGATCTCAACTCTTCTTTCCCTTCTTGTATGTCATGCTCCTCCATTTCTCTCTTTGTTCTTCTTCATCATTCTTGAACAAGAAAACATTAATCTAATTCTCTCCACCATGGTTCGTACTTGTTCTCTCTCTTTCTTTTGCATCATTTTTTTAGTCTGTTTTATTTATCGTCCTGTTTTTAAATCTTGATACAAATAACTGTTAAAAAAAAAGTCGTTATTATGTCTAATTTGTTAGGCGAACGCGGCGTCTGGTATGCACGTAGATGATCAGTGCAAGCTGAAGTTCTTGGAGCTGAAAGCAAAGAGAAACTTTAGATTCATCGTTTTCAAGATCGATAATATGTCGGTGGTGGTGGAGAAACTCGGAAGCCCTGAAGAAACTTATGAAGATTTTACTGCTTCTCTCCCTCCCAACGAGTGTCGCTATGCCGTCTTTGACTTTGACTTCACCACTGACGAGAACTGCCAGAAGAGCAAGATCTTCTTCATTGCATGGTACGTATATATGTAGTAATCTTTCGTATTTTAATTCAATTATATTTATATCATAATAAATTTGTATGTTTAGGTCTCCTGATATATCACAAGTGAGAATGAAGATGATCTATGCAAGCACCAAGGATAGATTCAAGAGAGAGTTGGATGGGATTCAGGTTGAGTTGCAAGCAACGGATCCAAGCGAAATGAGCATGGACATCGTAAAATCTCGAGCTCTTTAAACACTAATTATATTAATATTATAATTAATAATGTTATGGTTTCTTCAACTATATATATGGTCCTAATATATATATATAGTATCCAAATTAGGATGAGAGTACTTTCTTTTCGGCTTTGTGTCTTTGTTTCTCCCTTGATGTTGTTGCACGAAGTTTTTTGTTTTATTTTTCTGTGATAAAACTATATATATTATGCCATACATGAATTTATGATGCTACTCATTCTATTCTTTAACAACAATAACTTAGCTAACTAAATTCAATAACATATTTGATTCTCCTTCACAACACGATCATAAGACGAAATTGTAAGTGTACCATCTCGTTGTTTAATTAATTGCTTCCTAAATCGAGAGAAAATAATTCATATAGATTCGCAATATTTTCTTGAAACATGCATATGGAGCACCAGATACATAAAACAAAATCAAGAAAATAATATTTATCAATGTTTCGTCACGAATTCCACATGTTATTGCAAAGGGATTAGATATAATTTGATTACGATTCAGAAAAAAAGTGGACTGTAGAAAGAAAAACAAAATGTATGGCTTGGAATTTGAACCTGACAGGGAGCATCTTAGCAGGTCAGAAACGTGACCACTGTTGTTGGTAAATATAATAATGAATCGAATACGTATGTTTTGAGATTCCACCAACAGGCTAGAAAGGCGTGGAAGACTAATCTATGACAGTCAACACTCAAACTGACCCTATTAATTTGATACAGTAAACCAGTATGTTGTCATTGGGGAACGGTGCATGTTCCCGAATTTGAAATTGCGACAATTATGTTAGGTTGCTTGAACATCAGGGTTAGATAAAGACACGTAATTTAACTTTGACAACAAAGTTCAATACAATCATGGACAACCAACTCAAAAGAGGAACCATATCAACAGAGTTAAGAGTAACCTTTACCGTGACTTATAAATAATAAGTCTCCTTTTTATAAGAGCAAGGTCAATACGTTTTTTGTTAAAGAGAATTTATTATGTTTTGTCGATTTTCTTTTTTTACTTTGATTTTCTTCTACTTCTTTTATTATTATTTAATTCTCTATTCTTTGTCAAGCTTCAGCAATTTTGAAATCTCCTTATCTAATGGTCTGCTCTACCCAATTAGAATAGGAAGAGAAGGTGCGACCCAAATCAAGCCAAAATACCCACGTAGAACTCTCGGTCGTCTTTGATGTACCATAATTTGTGATATATTTCAACCCGGAGATTTTATAATATCTTCACCAACAATATGCAGTCCAATGTCTAGCGCATTCAAATATCTGATACGTGGTCGTATAGAAGTGTCAATGGTTCCCTCGACCCCTTCTAAGAGAAGCCGATCTGTAGGAACAGGTCTCAGTGGCGAGGACGAGGAAGCTCTAACTCCACCCACAGTAGAGGAGTTGGTCGTCGAGGAAGAAGCACTAAAAAAACTCGCATATAACGTTCAGTTGAGGCTAAGAGTCATTGATAGATTGTTGGATTCACAACTCCTGTGATCAAATCCATAGCAGTAACAAGAATGGCGGAAAGTATTGGGACGACATAGCCAAAGAATACAACTCGAAGAAGAAAAGTGGACAATATTGAAAACCAAGCAATACAAGGAACATTGGCAAAAGACAAATAGTTGATCAACGAATTCAACTGTTTGTACGAGAAAACAAAAGCACATCATCATAAATGGTCGCTCGATGATCAAATCATGGAAGAGACTGAGGTCACATTGTTGGATTCACAACTCCTGTGATCAAATCCATGGCAGAAACAAGAAGGGCGGAAAGTATTGGGACAATATAGCCAAAGAGTACAACTCGAAGAAGAAAAGTGGACAATATTGAAAACCAAACAATATAAGGATCATTGGCAAAAGACAAATAGTTGATCAACGAATTCAACTGTATGTACGAGAAAACAAAGGCACATCATCATAAACGGTCGCTCGATGATCAAATCATGGAAGCGACTGAGGCCACATACAACTCGATGCATCGACTACCGTTTATACACAAGTATTGGTGGCTTAGGCGGGGAGCCTACCTAAATGGTCCAACAAATGTGCTTCTTCGAGCTCGAGCAAGAGAATGAAAGTGAAACGAATTTGGGTCCTATACCTCCTCACAATGTGTGGATAGCGAAAACTCGATCATGGCCGATGAAGAAATGTCAACCACACAACGTTCATAAGGACAAAAGACAGTCAAGAGAGACAAGGGCAAGAAGAAGATTCAACAAGAGGTAACGAGACTCAACAAAAACATCGAGAATTTCACAATGAAATCCAAAAACATCGTTGATATAAGGAAAATTGAAATTTTGATATGTACGTAGAAGTTGCAAGAGGCTAACTTGAGGGTCGAGAAGAAGAATACCGGAGCCAACTTTAGGATCGCTAAAAAGAATGTGGAGGATGAAAAATTAAGGTGACTCGGTAAGTAGACAGAATTGATTGCAACATATGTGATGGATATGAAGGAGATACAATAGGCTAAGAACCGGAGGACCATTAAACTAAAAGCTTAAGCTAATAGTTGAAGACCCAATTATAGTTTTATACTCTAACAAAAATGAGTTATTTGTGTACTTTCATTTTCAACCATCTATATAATTAGGATTTTAATTTCAACCAAAGTATTTCTAATTCTTCATTTACATCACGCGACAGAACT
>JAYMSW010001689.1:0-15654 GCA_036897725.1 Erodium texanum | reverse complement strand
TTTTTATTTATGTATTTATTATTCTATGTTGAGTAATTAATGTGACAACAACAAACAAGAAATGAAGTACTTTTTTGAAGATTCCGGATATCAGGGGTTTAGAAAAAAAAAATCGCTTAGGACTCCCAAATTTTCAGGACCGGTCTTATCGACACGGACTATTAAATAATTATTTTCATCTTCTATACATGCATGTATGGTACATGTGTACATTTAAAGATACTTCCAAAATTCAACAACTCAATTCAATTATTATTTTCATCTTCTATATACTTCCGATCGTCACGACAAATTCGTACACTAATACACTTGGCTTTGGTTTTATCTTACTTGAGGTGGTAAAATTATTTGTATTCTTGTTTTAATGAATTTTTGTTCTCGATTTTGATAGATATTTGTGTTTTTGTTTTTAATCATATGTATTCATGTTTAGTTGGACTATTCATTAATAACAACAGGAAAAGATACAATCACAACGGATTGTGAAGATTAAGTCGATAAATAATAAATTATCGTATAACAATATCGATATCTCTTATTTCTACAATCTTGTCCTTAATTTTAAGGGCCCTTGCAAAAAGCTGGCTACAGCAAGGACAGATAGAATAGGTTAAGTTCATGGAACCTAAACATAATCACCAAGAACATTTGTGAAAATATCCAAACATTGAGGCTTACTATAAAAAAATTAAAGTTGGAAGATTCTTGCTAATTTTAGGAATAAACTCTCCCAACTTCAGTGAAAGATTGTTAATTGATTATCCGAGATAATTTACAGGGTTAATTGCACAAAGCAATATTCCCCAAACATATACGGTATGTATAAGAACGGTCATTTTAGGTGGTCAGCAAAATATATTGGTGAAGAATTTTTCCCTTTGCAATCCGTTAAATTTCACACTTTTTAGGTCACGTGAGTTGTACATACAATCCATATTTTTGGGAAACCCTAAGATACCTCTCTCCCAAAATAAACTTTAAACTATTCAAACCATGAATAACAATCCCTACAGTACCCTCTCCCAAAACAAACCCTAAACTACCATACACTTGAATCAGGGGAGGGGGCAGAATGGTCATTTCATAAGAAAACCAACGGAATTAGGTAGTTTACAGACAGAAAAATTCTTCACTAGTGTTTTTTATAGCCCCAGTAAAATACCGTTAGTTTTTGCGTGTTTTACATGGTTATCCCTAATTTACGATATAGAGTTGGGTGATTGTATATATAGAGAGAGAGATACACATACTGATATTGATACAAACATACATGTATTGAGTATTGCGTATATGTAATACTATAGCTCAAGTTTCATTTCTGCTATCACAATCTTGATTGTGACTTTTGCAGAATTTTCATTTCCCAAGCCTCTCTTCTTGGGTTATTAATAATTGTTGAAGACCCCCCATCGCAGATGCTGTTTCATATTCCCAAACTGCCATCAATTTTCTCTCACTTTCTCAGCACCCAAACACCTTCAAAGAAAAAGAAAGAACCCATTTCCTGATACTCCATTCCACCACATGCCATCTCTCCCACCTGCTGCTTATTAGCCATTAGCTGAGTTTTCGATTCTTTTTTTACCTTAAATGGGGAGGCAATCTTGCTGCTACAAGCAGAAGCTGAGGAAAGGCTTGTGGTCTCCTGAAGAAGATGAGAAGCTTCTCAATTATATTACCAAGAACGGCCATGGCTCCTGGAGCTCTGTTCCTAAGCTTGCAGGTATATATGCATATATGTTTAGGACAAAGATTCTGTATTCTTAAACCTCGTACCTGGTATCGTGTTTGAGTGAGTTTTGATGATTGTTTTCAGGGTTGCAGAGGTGTGGGAAGAGTTGCAGGCTGAGGTGGATCAATTACTTGAGGCCTGATTTGAAGAGAGGCACATTTTCTCAGGAAGAAGAGGACATGATCATTGAGCTCCATTCAGTACTAGGCAACAGGTTTGTGTTCTTGATCAATCAACTTTTTCTTTTCTTTTCTTTTCTTCTCAGAAAACTGATTTGGTGATGCGAATTTTCGCGCTTTCTCGAATCAGATGGTCTCAGATTGCAGCAAATCTGCCCGGTAGAACAGATAACGAAATCAAGAACTTGTGGAACTCTTGCATCAAGAAGAAGCTCGTTCTCAAAGGCCATGATCCCAACACTCACAAGCCTTTTTCAGAGTCTAAGAATAGCGCGAGCAATGAGAAAGCTTTGGATAGCCCGAATTCGAAGGACGCTAAGCCAAGTTCATTACCTGCAGAATCTGCAGGCTATGTCTCATTTCAGCAGTTGAGTTTTGAGTCTGGTTCTGGTTTCTCGATTGACCCCAATCCTGCATTATGGATTAACCATGATTCTAGGCCTTCGGGGCTCGATGCAGAGTTCGATACAAGCTCAATTCTATATCCTCAGATGGGTTTCAAGCCAGCCTCTGATGGCCACACAACAAGCGCTTCTAGTACTGAGTTGTTGCAGCCTACAAGGCCTCTTTTTGAGAACAACTTTTCTTGGGGTTTGACGAATCTTGGTTCATCAAAAGAGAAGCAAGCACAGTTTAGCCCCGTGGACGGTGAATTGGGAGGAACCAAGTGGTCAGAGTACATCAACAATCCAGTTTTGGTCGAGACCACTGCACAGAATCAAACAAGCATTAAGTCAGAAACACAGCTTACAACAGATAAGTCAAATCAACAACAGCCTAATTCGTGCGTTAATTATGGGTGTTTCCAATAGATTTTCCACGTAGATATATCCCTATAACCTGAGAAGTTTCTGGTTTATCAACATTGCATACATGTAAAAGAGAGTGTCATAAATGCACAAGTCTTGCAAGCTACGCATGTTTTCAACTTTCCAGTTGTAAAAAGCTTATCCATTCTTCTTTTCCTTCTATAGCCTTGAAGCTAAAACTACACATGTTCTCTCTCTTTCTTTTTCTTTTTCTTTTCCTTTTCATTATGTCTTTGTTAATTAGTTATTGTAACTATCTGATTCATGAACATTGTAGTCCATCGCTATCTCCTCAAGATGGAGACGGCTTTTGCTTTCTTTCTTCTTCTCACTTTCTTGACCACAAGCATGCGTGCTAGAACCTTCCCCACAATCAAACTCAGTGACCCTCACATCACTCTATGGGGCTAACTTAAGGCCACTAAATGATAGGTTCTTTTCTATTGCCTGAGAAAGTTGGAGTTTCGAGTCAAGTCCTACGAGCCTCACATTCCATAGCCTGTGGCTTCCTTAGGCTCTAACATTATCTTCTTTGCTGGTGACTTGGGATGGTAAGAAACCTCCAACTTAAGGGAAAAGACACAAGTTTTGGCACTATGTGGCCATTGATATTCATTGTTGTACTGTTAGCTATAGTTCCACTCAAATGGTGAAATCTGAGTGTAAACTCTCTTCTTACCTCTAGACAATGACGGCAAAAACCTATATGCCAAGAAAAAGCACACAAGCAAAGCAAGCAAATATTTTGAACCGTTCCTAGTTTGCTCTATCACAAAATGTTACTATCTCAAATAGTTCAGGAGATAGCGGACTCTTCACAGTTAACTATTGATTGAGAAAAGGAGATAGTGGACTATTCACATTTTATATAAGAACACAGAAGTATAAACAGATAATATGTACAGAAGCATGGATTTAAAATACTATAGATCATGTGAACTAAATGATTACATGTCCTACCTCTTGATATTTATCTCCTCCGCAATGGTGAGATTCTGCAAAAAAAGAAAGGAAACAAAAGCCTTAGAGACAACAGAAAAGCAGTAATTGACTTGAAAAGTAGATAAAAGAGCTCAGTAGATGATTTCCAACCAGTTGGGGATGCTTTTACTGCAGAATATATAGCTCAAACCTTCAAAACACCTTATAAGAGCAAAGGACACAACCACAGGTTCATGTTGTTCATCAAAAGTTCTACAACTCTTCTTTTTGCTGATACAGAGTCAAGTTCTTGAATTGATTCTTGATCAATCAGGTTCATGAATGATATATCGAAATTGCCAAAAGCGTAACAAGCTTTGCGTAAAGGTTAAAACGCAAAAGTAGAGGAAAATACACACAAACTGGAAATGAACTGTGTATAAGCAGAATGTGAAATTCCATATAATGAACTGTATATCGATACATGAGCTTCTTTCACAACAAGAAGTTGAGTTTGCTTCATGATTTATCGTCAAATGGGATTGACCACTAATAGCCAAATCAGGTGGCAGAAAGAATAGCTTCCAATTGTGTTGACAATGCCTAAGATCACTAAAAAAAACAATCAAACAGATGCAAAGAACACTATGCATGATCTTGTGTAAGCCTGCTGATAATCACTCTTTGGCCTTCTCAGCAAGGTCTTATTTTTTTTTCTTTACCACGCTACATTTCCTAGCAATATGATTCTCAGAAGAGTATCATCATCCACTTCTAAACACCAAATTGTGGCAGCTGCTGTCACAAGGATAGGGACAATCTATGGCCATAATGCCAGCCCGACCAAAGTACCAGTTTCCAACAGATTGTGCTATCCCCTACACGTCAAATGTCGTTTCTTGTGAGATTGAGACAAAGCTAACAGTAAGGGAAAACAAAGAATAAGATAATGAAATATCAGATACAACACAAAATTGTTATGTATACACATTATCTCCAGAACAAGATATTCAAACTCCCAAAGGAAAATCTCGCTTAGCTACCTCTAAGTATGCACCATTCTCAACTAACTACCCTTGAGTCTTAAAAGATTTTGACAACCACCTTAAGTGTTTTCTTTTCTCTCATTTTACCCCAATTATGTCAAGTTTTGGGCGTGAAATGACGAAAATGCCCTCATGAAAAAGGGTATTTTCATCATTTCACTTTAAAAGGTTGATGGAATTGGGGTGAAATGAGACTAAAAAAACTTAGGGGGGTAGTCAAAAACTTTATAAACTTAGGAGCATTTTGATTGAGAAAGGTGTATACTTAAGTTAAGGGTAGCTAAGTCTAAGTCAGATTATCCCTATAAAGAATAGAAACACAAACATAATCATCTATTTGAAAAAAATACTATAATCTCTCTTCAAGTTTTAGTTTGTTGGTAGCCAATAATTAATTAGATTTGTAAGAAACATGAACTACATCATCCCACAGTTAAAGATATGGTAATACTCTCACTAGAAAAAGAACTGAATAAAGAAATTACGACATGCCTTGTTTCCAATATGAGGAGATGATGGAAAAAACCACGTATCCTGTCTCTCGGACTGGCAATGAGCAAAGCATGAATTCAAGAACAATCCATTTTTAGAGAGCCTCGAGAAGCGTTTCACAGCATTGAGCATTTGGTTCCTGAAACCTGCTTTGATCAAAGGATCAATGAATAAATAATTCCATGAAAAATCATTGATCACAAAGGAAAATGACTATAAACAGAACTGTTGTAATAATAACCTTGCAAAAAATGAATTTGAGATCCACTGCAACGTGCATTATTTAGTTTGCAGTTGCGCCAATATCCACGAGCTGATGGTGGAGCTATGCTTTCCTGAACCTGAATAATCAAGAACTTGTAAACAATCTTTCTTACAATAACTGAATAATAAAAAATATGGGGACTCACCTGCCAGGTATCATAAGCTGTGTTGAGAAGAAAAAGTGGAGTTTTGACGCTAGTGATCAAATTCTGGGGAAAGAAGCACTGAAAATAAACATAAATTAGTTAATGATAGAGAAACTATGGAACTGAGACAAATCTTATATTTCAGTAATTTAAGTATGATAATTCATTTGATTAACAGATAGAGATAAAGGGAATTGGGAAAGGAACTATGTACCAAAGTTGGATTGAGGCGCATGGTACAACTCCGTGGCAGGTTCTTTTGGACACCCTGTGAATAAGAAAACGTCAATATTCTTTCATATAGTTAATTACTTGGTCATAGCAATCTAATGGGGTAATTGCATATAGCTAATGCGTACTATACGCCTTTTGTACATAACTATCTCGAACTTCAAACCTTTACATCCAACTACCTAAACTTTCAAAAAAATAGCACAACTCTTTTTTGCCAAAAATGACGAAAATGCCATTGACCCTAATCTCAAAAAAAAAAAAAGTCTTCAGATCTACCAAAAACATTTTTACTGCATGTAAAAAAAATGGTTGAATAGAAGTCTTATTGAAAGATAAAACTATTAAAAAGATGAAAAAAACTGTATTTTTTTTTTGTGATTAGGGTCATGAGTACTTTCGTCATTTTTTGGCGAAAAAAGAGTTCTGTACAATTTTTTTTTTGAAAATTTAGGTAGCTGGATGTACAAATTTAAAGTCGGGAATAGTTATGTACAAAAGAAGCTATCTGCAATTAACCATTACTACCTAAAAATATATTAGTTACCAAAAATGTACCTGTAGACTCACTACACCTCTGAATATTTTTCTCAAAGATCGCTGACCAGATACATCAATTCTGCAATTCCATATCAGAGCCATAAACACGATGAGTAGAGCGACACAAGGATTGATTATGAACCAAAACAATGATAAGATTATATATTCGGGTTTATACGTGTCAAGAAATAATCCGGCATCACTCAGGCACTTGACTCTAGTAGTTCTTGGAAACAATCCTCTGAATTCATCACAATGCAGTATAGATGCTAGACCACCAGCAGAACACCCAGAAAGAAGAGCCTAGAAGACCAAGAAGCAATTCTTAATATACAAGAATCGAGTTCTGTAATGAAAAACCATAGTTTGAGGAACACAAACCTGTTTAGCATAGCGCATCCCCTTAGACATCAATTCTTGCATTGCAGCTGACCAGATTCGTTGTCCTCGAAAGTAGAGCTTGTTTGCCTGAGAAGCAATTATGGTACCACTAAGGATCATGTACAAAAAAAAGGCATAATAAGATGTATATTTGAATATAGGGTTAATTGCAGTTGTAGATAGCTAGTGTGTACTATACGTCTTTTGTACATAAAGATCCCCGACTTTAAACTTTTACATACAGCTACCTAAACTTTTAAAAATACGTGCAACTCTTTTTCGCCAAAACAGAATACCATTGACCCTGATCTATACCATTTTTATTTCGTTTTTAAATAGTTTTATCAATTGAGGAGTCTTTTTTACATCTACTCAACCGTTCTTTACATCTAATCAAATGTTTTTGGTAGTTATGAAAGTCTTTTGAGAATCGAATCAAGGGTGTTTTCGTCATTTTTAGTGAAAAAGAGCTATGCATATTATTTTTTTTGAAAATTTAGGTAGTTGGGTGTAAAATTTTAAAGTTGGAAATAGTTATGTGCAAAAGACGTACTGTATGCAATAACTAAATGCAATTTACCCTTTAATATATTACTAACCACATTTTGGCTGTCCCCAGCAAAAGATGCACCGTCACAGTAACGAACCTTGACTCTGTTCCAATTATAGAAATCTGCATGGGTTAAGGTAAGTAATATGAAGAACAAGTATTTACTTGTAGTAGAGAACACATGATGCTGCAAGAAATGTTACCTGGATTTTCTCCAGCTTTGTTGCTTAATATCCCTACAAAAGGTATCTGCTTTTCCATGTAAATTGATGAACCACGGCGAGTTTTCTTTCTGTAAACACAACTTCTAATTGAGTTGCACCATCCTCCTCCCTGAGATCAAAATGAGATGCTCTTGATGTTTCTGAAGGTCAATCTTAATCTGAGGAATAAGAATATCGATCTGTCTGGATGTAATAATGTAAGCCATCTTGGGCCTGAATTTCTGTAAACACAACTTCTCTGGGCACACTTAGCTACTCATGTTCTCCATATCAAGAACTAGAAGGATTTATAGATGCTACTTCAAGAGACAACCACGGACATGGATTATGATTCAACGATTAAGAAAGAACTATCTTAGATCCCTGTGTTAAGACCATACCTCCAATTGAATAAGCCAACTATTTGCTCCAGACCCATACCCTCTGTGTATATGGTAACCCGGTAATGTCCCGTCCAGGCAGACTGCAAATCAAACAGAAAGATCATGAAACTATATAACAGGTTCTCCAAGTTAGCATCACCAATTGAACAATCAAATACTACAGAAAGCATAACACAGAGCAGAATGGGCTCTATGTAAGAAAAATACAAGGTAATGAGAGAGAAGATGATTAAAGTTTCAATCTTTATTGATGGATAAAAGCAATAAATGCAAAACAAGAGAAGAATTAGAAAACCCAGAAAAGAAAACTAAGATTAGAACCCAAAACATACCTGCTCCTTTGGCAGCCGCTCCATTAATAAGAGTCAGACCCACCATCAATGGTCTACTGGAGACCCCATAACTTGCAATGTTATGAAACTCTGGGAACTCTGAGAGCTCTGAGAACTCTGTAACATTTGAATACTCAAGACCATCGACCCATTTGCACAAAAGCAACCACCAAACCAGCAGCTTCACCTTCAAGACCCTATCACCAACCCCAACCCCACCTCTATTTTCCATTGTTGCTGCTTAGATGGATCCTTGCAGAAGCTGGAAAAAGGAGAAGAGAGATGTATGAGGGTGAAATCAAGAAAAGTGAGATACATTTGCAGGACGCATATATAGCTGAAGCTATAGCTGCTGTACATACTTACAGCAGCTAAAAGTTAGAAGAAGTAAATCAAAGGTTTGATACTTACTCTCTATAGTTACTGGGTGTGGAAGAGAGAGTGAGAGTGAGAAAAAGGAAAAGGAAAAGGAAAGAGAAGATCCATCACACAGAGATAAGCAGTTTGTCATTTTCAGCTGAAAAGGAGCTTTTTTTTTTGAAGAATAATAAATAGAGCCGCCTGATTTAATTTCTCAAATTTTGTTAAAATTTATTGATGCAGAGAGGAAAAAAAAAGGCATTGCGGTGTTCAAGAATGGGCTGAGGTTATGGTTACCGTTGGGTAGAATTTAAATTCTACCAAATATATTAGGTGAATAAATAAATTAACAAAATAAATTGATATTTGAAACATATATTATAAAAATAAGCCTCCATTTTTATGTAATATATCGAATTGAAATGGAGAGAAATCACCGACAGATGGGGAGACACAAACAGTGAAGTGTTAACAGTGATAAAGAAGAAGAAGCAGCTGTACCTCACTTGTCTTCACCACCACCACCTTTTCAATAATTACATTCATGCCATGCCGACCTCATAAATTCATAATAAAACATTTTTCTCAATCATTTTCTCAGAGAAAATAAGATGGCCCCATTTGTGATTCAAATTGCAAGGGCATAGATGCTTCTTGCTTTGCATAACCTTTCCCTGTATTGGCTTTTAGCCCCAAACAAAATGAACCCATTTCAAGTCTCATATTCCGATCACCAGATTAAAGATAAACAACCATCAATCTTTAATTATTTACCATATCAAAGTTCTTTACCTAAATCCCTGCAGAATAATTAGATCAACAGAAATGGATAAAAGCAGAGTTACCCGTAGTGCAAGAACATGAGGTTGATGATGACTTACAGCTGCATAGCAAATGATATTATGATATGATAAATCTGGTAGGGTTCAGCATGGCCATGTTAATGAAACCAGATGTTTCTGGTTTGGAATTGAGTATACCACTCGTAATTGCTCTTCTTTTCTTGTCTTGGCCTGACCCTTTCAAAGGCGATGGATGCGCAAGTGTGAGGTTCCTTCCTGCCCCACCATAGCAAAAACCCAGAACCAATGACAACATTGGCATGCACAAATTGACAATTTAACAACTTGGAAGCATACAGTTGTGAGCACCATCACCACCCTTTTGAATTCATAGCCAAACCAAGTTCTACGCCCATGTGTGTGTCTCTGCCTAGATTTGATTCCTCCTTGACTTATTGAACTCTAATGATAGGCACTGCATGTGGGTGGTCCATGGATAATGAGCCTACCAAAGAAGAGCATCAATAAAACTCGACATATATATTTGACATCACTCTGACCCAAAAGACTAGACTTATAAGTTATAAATCACGAGTCTGAGGTGTATATCAACTCTTATTGGGCACCTAACGAGTGTATCAGTCGATTGTTACTCGTGATGGTTGACTTTTGGATTTGTAGGAAGTGAAAATGCAAGACAAATACATTAATGGGTTTACTGGTAATGCAGCATATCTGCTGTCATACTCACATGTCAGAGATTTTGGAAGGTTACTATGTCTTTTTCATCATAGAAGAGGGCTGGTCCAAAAAGACTTGATTTTGGGATCTTTTTCTCAAAGATTGAAGATCGGTCTTTCATGTGCATCACATGCTTTTCCATTCCTGCCCATGAAAAAAGGAGTGCAGTAATGCATGACACAAGTTTCATCCAATGAAACAACAATAAATCACACGTCTTTTGGAAAAGAACAGTAAGTTACTCTAGCATAATGTGATTAGAGTCCAACAATGAATAGGCTTGTGAAATCGTAAGTGTTATGGTGAAAGATGACTATACCATCAAATGTCTACTTTGAATCATAACATGTAATAGAGTGAAGGTGACTAGTGGAAATAATAAATCCATACATCGAGTACACCTAAAAGATAAGAGATTGATTAGACTCTACTGGTTATGTGACAAGCAAGGCATGTTACTAATGATTTCAGCTGGAACAGTTACAAGGTAAAAACCAAGCCAATCCGGAGCCTCATACTAGAAATTATAAACTAAAATAGAAATCTATGAAAAGAACTTGCCACAGATTGGTTACTATGCTTGCTCGACAAATTGTGACATGCAACAAGAAATGGAAGTCCAAGTATTGCAAATGCAAGTATGTGAGATGAAGCAAATGTATCAATTGTAAGAAGGATTACTTGGCGAATACGGATGAACTCATCAAATCTGAAAATGTATATACAGAAATAATTATCCGCCATTTGGGGTACATAAATTATGAAACTAACTGCACCAACTGAAGGGTTAGTTTAAACTTGGTTTGGCATCGCATGCTTAGAGATAGAAGTTAAAGTAAGGGATGAGCTTTAGCCCTTGACACTAAAGAAGTTTTATGTTTCAAAAACTCGCATCCCCAATACCCATAGATGATCTAAAATTAAATAAGCATTCGTATAGCTGTGACTCACCCTATAAATGAAGCACCATACTGGAGGCAATCAAAAGCACACCTGGGTTTTTCTGATACACATCAAGAAATACTGTGAGAAGTGGAAACAGAACTTAAGCTATAAAATAGCTTCACAAGCTATGGAATTTCCGGAACTAGACGTTATATGTAAACATAAAGTAGACACAACTAGATGGATTCGAAAAACTTATAAGCCTACTAATACAGGCTTCTTACCAGTATCAGAGCCGAAAAACATACACACACAGCTAATGGGTGTTATTGTGTTACAGAAAGAGGATTCAACCTTGTTATAGTTCCATTCTTTCCATCCTCTTCTACATTTTCCAACTTCATTATGCAATAACCTATATAGATCAAATCATGAATGTAAATGGCCTACAGAGAAGCAATTGTAAATTTTACGCCCCCATCATCTGATCAATGTTTTTTTTTTCTGTTCAGGATGATGGCCTAGTAGTTTTTCCAGATTGGAAACTCAGTACACATTTTTTAATTCCCGAACTTATTCTTTTTCATATTAGAGGAGGTGTCAATGTGTTAGACAGGTCTATGAAGGAAATAAAATTAAGGATTCCATAGTTTCATTTGAATGCGATAGAAGACATTCCTTCAAAGTTTAAGTTTGTGCACATGTGAGAAAAGACATGTCATGGTAAAAACATGAACCCGTAAATAATTCAACGAAGTGCAACATCAAAGCAGCGATCAAGAAAAATACCCTCCAATCATTGATGCTAACACAACCAGAAGGCCTTGTTTTCCAACCAGAGTAATGACTGTTGACCTCCATGTCCATAACATGGTCACTGTTTTAATAGTTAATACTTAAGTTTTTTTTTTGGCAATCTAGACTCTTAAAGCCAGCAATAGTTAACTAGATACCATTAGCAAGATCTTTGGCATTAAAAGAGAGAAAGGGATGAGATTTTTCAAAGTGATGAATAAACAACTGCATCCATGTATCATCCCCATTCCCCCATCATAACCACTTGCTTAAGCAGAACCCAATTTTTTTATCGGCAATTCCTAGTCTGACCCCTAATCTAATTTCTAACCTAATAAGTATGTACCAAGATTCGAACTCAGAACCTCACATATGTAGAAGTGAGCTCCTTACAGCTTGGCCCAACTTATATACGAAGAAACCAATTTTGTATGCCAAGAGAAGACACAGAGTAATCTATAAGGACCAAACCTGTAAAGTAGGTTGTCTTCAACAATTGCTGGGGAACCATACCTACTCCCAATCCCTGAAAACATTACAAAGGAGACTTGAACTAGAAGCAAACATCTCACGTTTTGAATTGGTACGATAGCAAATGAAATTGACTAGATTTAGCTCCACATGCATTCAGAAATAAGTAATTGGCCCTATAGAAGCAAAGACAAAAAAGAAAGCATAAAATCCCAGAGAAGACCAAGCTGTCTATGTCATCAACTGATTTTGACTCTTAGGAGAAAATGAAGCCATTGCAAACTACACCATTGCACTGTCATTGCCCCAGAAAAATATAAAATGCCAAGAGAATACTATTAAAACTGTAAAGAGTCATGATTGTTCACTTATTTGCTAGGGTGCTGGAAATATCATATGTGCACAGGCTTGCTCAAGTAGCAAGAAATTGAGTCTTCAGCCTAACTGAACATGTAGAAAATCAGTATCATGCACAGAAACTCCATAATGTAAACTTAGCAGTGAATCTTTGGATGCTAGTGGATATAAATGAGAA
The DNA here is from genome assembly GCA_036897725.1 of Erodium texanum. Classification (NCBI taxonomy): domain Eukaryota; kingdom Viridiplantae; phylum Streptophyta; class Magnoliopsida; order Geraniales; family Geraniaceae; genus Erodium; species Erodium texanum. The sequence goes on along the minus strand of JAYMSW010001689.1, from coordinate 2,855 downwards.
ACACAGTTTTGAAACAGCTAATTATTTATGGGTCCAATATAACAAGGAAATTAATAACTGTCACCTCCAAACGTTGCAAACTGGTTGTAGGTGGGTCTGAATTGGCCTTGAAAATCCTGGAACTTGATCCTTGCCCAGATGCGAGTTTTTGCAGCACCACCAGCTAATCAATCCATGGATCCGATTCTGTGAGAACCAGAAAATAGCATCAGCTAGGAATTGAAATATCAATCAAATGAGACAGCAAATGAAACGCCACAGAAGAGAATTGAGATCGTATCTATCGATCAATGCAAAACAAAAATGGGAGCGAAGGAGCGAGAGTGACCTGATGGAACCCAGGACGATCCGATCAATGTTTGGCTTGATCCAGTAACTCTGGTGCGCCAGATGGGCTGTTCGATTGAGACGTCAGAGCAATTGGTGTAGCAATGTAGCTCAATTCGGCTGAGAAAGAAAGCCGCTAGTGAATTTTAGCAGCGCAGCGCCATGAAGCGTCATTATCATCTGGAACGTCCATATCTGGCTCCATTCTCCGATCATCCGCTGACCTCTACGCCATACTTCGCCGTATTGTCAGCTCCCGGAGAACCACGACGACAAAGAAGAAAGGGAATGTCAGAATGGGCCAATGCTATCTCGGCCCAAGCCCAATAAACAAAACACATGTCTACTTTTTTAAGGTAGATTTTCAAGTGTATTATTAATGTATGAATAAAATTGTTGTCACAAAAAATATGTATAGCTCTAGGGGATGCATATCCTACTAAAATAAGTCATGTCAGGCTATAAGCAGATTCATGCATTGATAAGACTCTTTAGTAGGACGATACTCCTAGCCATCAACTTATAAAGAGACTCAATTGTGGACCAATGTCTAACCATGTGTCCTGTGGTTTAAGTAGAGCTTGGAGCTCTTTAAGGAACCAAAACGCTGATGTTCTTATTGAGCATTAGTTTTTTTTTTAGGGACGCTTAGAGCCTCTGTCGGGGTTGGTTAACAAGTTTACAGATATTCATGAAAGAAAGCCGCTAGTAAATAATCAACCCTATAATGGAATTCTACTGGTCCGACTCTAGCATTACCAATGGGGGCCTTATCACTTCAAGGTCAGTCTATGGGGCAATGTCAACCCCAAGACTCTTTGTTTCAGTTTCCGGTTCCATGGTCCCTCGGGCCCTTAAGTCTGATGTAATCATCTGATTCCCATCCATGATCGTGTATCTCCGACTCAAGTCCGCCCTAAGAGTGGACCGGTAAAATAGCCCTTCTGGCTCTGTTATGTCCAGCGTACATTCCCTACCAATGTGAACAATAATGTCACACTGATAATAAAATAAAGGTAACCTTTCATACCTGTAAGGTACCCATAACGGTCCTCCATCACCTCCGATTGAAGCTTGGTGATGTTAATACATGTCTACTTTAGTTTTGATAACATCAATTTTTCTTACAGCAAAATGATGTAAATTTTGAGTTGAGATATTACTTTTTGAGTGCCAACATTTTCGTGATCATGTTTCAAGGTGAAGCGCATAAATTAGTTCTGAAAAATAATACGAGATCCTTAATTTTCTTGACCTTTAAATATTATCATCAATCATCTTATAATTTTGTAAAGACTTGTGTTTTTAATAAACAATCTTTTAGAGTCTATCATTATAATTCTATCAGGAAGACCCCCTCGTGTTCCTTAAAGTTCTATACCAACAAAGATATGAAAATCTTATCCAAAAGAATCAAGAGTACATAACATCTACAAAAATTAAAACCTAGGACATCAAACTCGAAAGTGAAGTCACATGATCTAAAGAATCCTCCAAAAGAATTGGAACACAAAACCGATCATGAGTACTTGGATATCACATTTAGAATTCACAAAGAAAAATGAATCATACAATCAACAAACAAGAGCACTACAACAGCAGAAAGCAAGAACAACAATGGAGCGATTCGAGCCAACAACATTTACAACCACAATCGAACCTAAGGATCTTAGTCTACATGAGCTTGTAGTAGCAGCTGCTCCCGGAGATCAGAATCTGATAACCTTTCCCACATGGACACTTGAACTGAATAGTGAAAGACTCACCCACTCTCTCCACACTCACCGATTCTTCATGATTTGCCTCAGACTCACTCTGCAACAACACACAACATAGGAACAAGAAGAACACTAGATTCAAAACTACTTTGTGAAAAGATACAAGAAAATGTGAAACCATCATGTAATGCACAGAAGATTTCATTAAAAAGCTGATCTTTTGAAGAAATTGATAGTACCTTTGTCGCGTTGTTGTTATTGACATCCTCAGAGCGAGCATTGACATCTTCCTCGTCACGGCGCGTGATTTCATTACACCACTGACCCATCTCTGCCAAACGATCCTTCATTCTTCTCAGCCTCTGCTGTTCATGGAACCCACCAAGAAAAAAAGAGAGGATCAATCAAGAGCTATTTTATTTAATCAGCATTTGACAAGCCAAGGATTGCACATACCATGGAATCGGAGCTATCTTCATCGACCAATTCTGCAGCGGTGTGAACAAAGTTTTGCGGAGAAGAAGAGACCTTTGGCGGAGTACGGGATGCGGATAAGTCAGACACCGTGCGGCGGAGACTCGGCGGCAGAGGCGGCAATGCGGAGGCAAAGCCGTTGCCTTTCTTCGGAGAGGGAGTTTCTGGGGAAATACCCATCTTCAGATTCGGCTCCGGGAAAAACAGAGGAACCGCCGCCGGCGGATTGGTATGGGACAAATCAGAAACGGACCGGCGAAGAACAGGGTGCGATTGAGGGCGGATCTGGGTCCCGAGCGAGGTGGGGAGAGAAATCTTGGAGAAGCCGCTGAGATT
>JAYMSW010001688.1:0-15659 GCA_036897725.1 Erodium texanum | reverse complement strand
TAGTACGAATAATCTCACAAAAGTATATTAACCTCGTCACATTTGTTACGACTTTTAAATTTTCTCACTTGGTTACACTAAAATCTTAATAATAAATGACCAAAATACCCTTTATTATTTTCCAGATTTTCAAAAATACGTCCATTTGCACGAGTTTCTTAAACGGTTGTAAGGGTATTTTTGTCATTTACTATCAACATAAACAAGGTGTGAAAGTTTAAAAGTCGGTATAAAATGATAAGATTAGTGTACTTTTGTGAGATTATTTTTGACGATTGCTAAAGATCACAAGGAGATGAACACATACTGAAAGGTCCATGTTGACCAAGTGTCTGGTGCCTGAAGCTGAAAACTTCCACAAGGCTCTTCATATTCGGGTGCTGCACCTCCAAGTTCCATCTCGAGTCATCGCGTAATTCAAGTTCTGGATCGTGATCTTTACGCGCCAGTACTCTCTGTAGCTCTCCTTCACGTGCCAGTGAACGCGTATCGGGCACAAGTGATCTGTGCACATTACCACAGGCTCTGGTTCTGCATTCTTGTTGTGAGGCAGCTGCAGAACCTGTGGAGTCTCACCGGTCCTGAAAGTTTCAGGATTGCAAGGTCAAAATAGTCATTCAATCTCGAAAGCATCGAAAAGAAAAATTATGAAGAATTGTGTCATACTTTACACATTTTACGCCGGGCAGGTCTTGGCAGCCGCAGCTGCAACGAGGACACGGGACGATGGTACTGCTGTAGAATGCAGTTAAGGATGCGCAGCACGTTGGAACAGAGGATGCTCGATGTTGTGTGTACATGCAAGTTACTTTCCATGTCCCTGCAATGAATCCAACAGAAAGAAAAAGAGCATAAGAATTATGTGTTCATTGCAGAGACATATGAATTCAAGTGCACCAGTATATGGTGCACTTGAATTAAGATCTTTTTTGTATTATGAGTACGTAACAATTTTGGAATGTTATTTGCGGTTACTTAAATTTTAAAAAAAAATTGTATTACCTCTCATTTTAGTTAGAAAAATGAGGAAAATATCCTTGACATTAATTTAGAAAAATATAATCTTTTATGGATTTTGAATACGTAACAATTTTCAGATATTATTTATGACTAACTAAACTTTAAAAAAAAATAGTACACAACTCTTGTCTTTTTGCTAAAAAATGACGAAAATGTCATTGTCCCTAATCTAGAAAAATATCATCTTTTATGGGCTGTGAGTCGTAACAATTTTGAAACATTACTCACAGTTACCTAACCTTTCAAAAAAATATCATCTTGACCATAGTCTAAAATACGTCCTTAATCATTTTTTCTGTTTTTTAAATAATTTTATCTTCTAAAGAGTCCTTTTGTACATACTCAACCGTTTTCTGTATTTAACCAAAATGTTTTTGATAGTTATGAAATGCTTCTCTTAGATCAGTAGTATCAAGAGCATTTTCGTCTTTTTACCAAAAACCCAATTCAAAACTCCACCTACTCAAAAGACTTACTAAGAGCTTGAGTCCACCGGCGACCACCATCTTGAGCAAACATGCTCGGAGGGTTCACAACTAAAGCTTCTCCACAGCTATAACCAGGAAGGCCAAGATCAAACCTCCTTGCAGGAACAGACATGTGCAGAACCGACTCGTTCCCGATCCCAACACTCAACTGAAACGACGAGGCGATCTTGGAAGGGTCTTGAGTCATGGAAGATAGAGTCCCGGCCCTGCAGCAGTTCGCGGCCTGTTGATTATAAGGTGTTCCGGGCAAGAGGTCTACGATCTCGGGTTTCGGGTCGCAGCAATGTGGGAGCTGAGAATGGAACTTGGAGCAGTTCCCTTGCATTGTGGTCTCTGCTCCTTGCATGTGCCAGATCACCTCGTTGTGGGGCCATTCCCAGGTTAGCTTCCAGCCTGGTGGCTCTATGTGCCTGTAGAGCTGGTAGTTGAAGATTGATACCGTTACCTGAAAATTATCGAACAACATGGGAATTGATCATGTTAATGTAGCAATGAAACAAAAGTTTAAAACTTCTTCGGCTTAAACTTATGGGGTAGGTTTTTAGGGATAATGACAGAAAATTGTTGCGTAATTTTGAAGTAATGACAGGTTGGTACTGTGAACTTATTAGGTGCATCGTTAGACAAATTCTGTTATTGTCACTTTAAGTGACATGTGACCTTGAAATTTCTCAAAACACCCTTGTTCAACTCAATGTTACCTAAACACAACTCAGTGGTAATAAGGTATTTTCTTTGTCTCTTGAACTTTGTAACTAAAGGTGCACCTAAAAATAAGTTTACGGTATCAATATGTCACAACTTCAAAATACACGATAATTTTCTGCCATTATCCCTAGGTTTTGTGTAGAAAATAGCTGATAGATTGCAAGACTGAAACAAAGACAAGCTTGATATAATGACCAAAACACAAACTCCATGACATAGGTTTTAAGGTCATGAATGGAAAATGTTTTGATTTAGTCTACACGAAGTATTGGGTAATTACTAAAAACTGCCCAAATAAATTAATAGCACATTGTTTCAGAACGTGCCACAAGATATCCGATAGGCCCTCTCACCTCTTTGAAGTCAGAGGTTTGAATCACAGGTTCACTAGCACCAATGCAAGTGTCAGGTGAGGGTTAAGTTATGGCTTAGCTTATGTTAGGTTATGATTTTCTGTTTTATTGATAATAAAACAAAAATATTCACTTTATTTCGATCTAGTCACTGAGTTTTGTTTGGTTCTTTTTCTGATCTTGCAGCTCAAGGTATCCAAATTGTTTCTTGTACTGTCTTTGTAGTGTTGATGTGATGAGCTAAGTTAAGGACTAAATCGGAGTAGTTTTAAGAATTGAGAGGCTAAATCGCAACACTTTCTATACTTAAGGAACCGAACTCAATGATTTAATCAGAACAAAGACAAAAGCTTGATAACATGATCAAAATACCAACAAAATTCAGTGACTAAATCGCTACTATTTCAATATTCAAGGACCCAAACTCAATGATTTAATCAGAACAATGACAAAAAGATTGATAACATGATCAAAAGAGCAACAATGTAGGGTTATGATCACAATCTAAGCTTGAATTATAAGTTAAGGTATCTAGAAACGTGATTTTTTATTTTATTTATGTTTTTGGTTACAATATGAGAGTTAAATTTAGTCAAACACACCCCTAATTTCCGAGATAAATACTCACAATCATCACTCTAAATAGAAATTTAAGATTAAAAGATAATAATAATTATAGATGATATAACTCACATCATAAACACTCTGTCGTGTTTGCAAGATATCCCATTTGATTGTGATGTTTCCATTTGTATCCATGGAATCATATGCATCTGCATTTCAATCAAAACACCCCAAAAGGAAAAACAAATCACATTTAATTTCTAATCAATTAGCCTCACACATAGAATTGGAAACATAAAATTACTTACGAGAAGGTGAAATGGAGCAAGTTAGAGATAAGAGAATCGAAATCGAGATCAGACCCATTGATCTTTGATCAATAAACAAAAAAGGGTTCATTTCAGAAGCACAAAAAGTTCCGATCTTGATGTTCAATTCAGGTCCTCTGTTTCAGCTTCAAATAACAGAGATCAATCAAAAATGGTGAGTTACAGTGAAGACAGACTGCACACTGGTTTGTTTGGACTGATACAAAGAGAGATAAAGAGAAATGAATGTATCTAGTTTCATATTACGAACTCATACAAGAAATTAAAATGAAATTTAAAAGAAGGCTTAAAAGAAATGAAGATAAATAAATATTTGAAATAAATAGAAAATGAGAATTTAAATAGATTTGAAGTAACTCAGTTCAAAATCCTCACTAGATTTCTCTGCTATTTCTTTGTGTCCGTCTCACTTTGCTATCCAAATTTTGGTCTCTCTTCTCCGTTTTGATTGACCTTCAATCCTTATTCTTAACTTTATTTTCATTTTATCAATCCATTTATTTGAATCGTCACATTAAAATAGTGAGGATCATGATCCAAATTCAATAAATGAAGCATTTGAATCTTGAATTCAAGTGGATTAAAAATATTATCCTTTGAAACAAACTTACTTAATCTGGATCACATGCAAAAGCATGTACAAAGACAGAGAACCCAATTGCTAAAAAAAAAATGTCACTTGTATCGAATTCTCAGCTAAAAATGAAGAAAACACAAAAAATACAATTGTGTTTTTGACAAACTCATCAACACCTACATTAACGACTGTGTTCAAAAATTCATCTAAAAATCACAAGAGCAAGAAATCTTATTTACATAACAAAAAGGTCAATGGAAATCGAAGGGAAGGTATTTACTTTGACTTAGTGACATTCGTTTCCAACAAAAGACCGGAAATGCAAAACTAAAACATTTCCATTCTAAAAATAAGGTCAGAGTGAGAGAAAGCCTGGGCACAAACTTTGTATATAGAGTGCCATTGAAGTCCTTTAATCTTCATCCTCAGTTTCTTCATCGTCATCTTCATTATTTTCTGCATACTTCCATCCATCCTCCACATTGTCCCTATCCTCCTCTGTTTCCTCACTATCCTCTTGTTCATAAGTCTCTGTTTTCACCGGCCAAGGTTTTTTCACAACATTCATCATTGCAGGAGAAGTGCTAGAGCCTTTGCGTGCAGTTTTGGAAGGAGGCAATTTAGGGTTTGGTCTGGACTTGCTTTGCTTTTGATTTTTTCCATTTCCACGTTTTGCAGCAGGAGCATCTTGGTCGCTGCCTTCGTCCATTTCGTTATCAGCATTCTCATCAGCTGTATGGTCGGGATGCTCTCTCCTCAGGTGGAGTTTAAGCTTGTATTCATGAATGTAGGCCTTTTCACACCCTTCGTAAGGGCACGCATAAGGGCGGTCGGAAGAGGCAGAGCCATAGACATTCGCGGGAGGCTTGGTGACTTTTGGTAGTTTCTCTGTTGGTGGAATGTATTTTATCACTTCCACTGGCATGCTCTGTAAAATCATTAAAGGGTTTTAATCACATTTAGAAGTAGTATATAAAATTTGTGAATACAGAATAAGCGAGTTCATTTCAAAACACTAAATTATTCATTACATGTTTGAAGGAAATCTGATTTGATCTTTATATCCAACAGACCAACTTGTTACAATTCCTTTACTCACATATTTACTTTCTTTGACCATTGCTTGCTTGTCCAACTGGCCAATCACTTGAACTTGGGTCCATGGGACCAGTTTCAAGTCCTAGCAGCGGTATCTTTGAGGCCTTATTTTTCTTCAATTTTGGTTGGGACTCTTTGGGCTTCTCATTCAACTTTAGTTGGGTCTCTTTGATCTCTCAACAACTCTAGTTGATCAAGTGGCAAAAATAGACCTCCCCTCTACATAAGGGTTGGTCTTGAGCCCAAACATTGAAACATTTACATAATTGCTGATAAAAAAAAAACTTCCTTTGTAACTATCATCACAAACATTCACTAGAGATTGACTGATTTCATTTAGATTTTTTCCGTTCAAGATTTAAAGGAGCAAATCAAACATAGTATGATATACCATGAAGGAGTATGGTACTAACCTTTTCATGGTGAGATGTGATATGATTCTTTAGTTTGTACTCATGAGCATATCTTTTTCCACATTCTGGATACGGGCAGGTATGATAGTTTTCTTGAGAATGTGTTTTCATGTGCGACCTCAGGTTGAAGTCCAGTGAAAACGCCTGTAATTTTCAAATATATTTTATAATCACAACAACAATTTTCTAAATAGTAGGCACTAATCAGAATTCTCAGTCATTTGGAGCCTAGCTGATAACAAATGGATGTACAAACTACTAGATATGGGAAATTTCCTTCGAGGCCCTGATTTTTTTAATAACAAATCATACGAAAATCATTTTCCCCAGAAAAGAAAACTCATAGATGGATTAGATTGATCACCTTGCCACAACCTTCATGGGGACATACATAATGCCTTTCTCCTGTATGAATGAGAAAGTGTCTTTTCAACTTTGAACTGTCCAGAAATTTCTGCAATGTAGACGAAATTAAATGACAAATACTAAAATTTGAACAGAACATAATTTGTTTAAGCTTGAATATGATGCAAAAATGGACGGGATAAAAAAAAAGCCATATAAAACGAAAAGCAATGCATGTTTTTAGCCTGCATGATGAAATACAATACCTTTCCACAACCATCATAGTGACAAATATATTGTCTCTCGCCGTGTATGTGAGAATGCTTTCTCAGAGCACTGGCATCAAAAAAGGTCTTTCCACAGCCTTCATAGCTGCAAAGGAAGAGAACTTCAGTTGTTGGATCCGGCTCTGGTTCTGGAGACTCAGGTGCTTTTGCCTTCTCTCTCAAGGCCTTTGAAGTGTCCTCTAAATAGAACATAATAAAGGAGACATCAGGCCAAACACACATGTGAACACAGTGGATTTTTTGAACTTCAAGTATCAAGATTACTAGTTGAAGCTTAATTTTCAAACAGAACATAAAAGTGATGTACCTGTGACCCATTTCAAAAGCATGCACTTCCCACCAGTAGCTACAACATCTTGTTGAACCCTACAACGAAAATCACTCTCATTATTGGAACTAAATGAGATATTAAACAAAGAAAGAATGAAAGATAACAAGAAGAATTGAATCTCCCAATATCCATTTGGGGAATGATAATATGATAAGTCACCCAATGGATCCACTTGGTGCTCATCATTATAGAAAGAAAACAGCAATGCTTGCTTTAATTTCCATGCTGAAGCATTTCCACATTAGTTTCTCTCGACTAGTAGTCCTCCTGGGATGATTTAACGGGTTAAATGTTTTTGTCTCCCACGAACTGTTCATTTATTTGAACTAAACCTTTTATATTTATTTTAACCTCTGGACATCATTAAACTGTGATGTCCCCTCTCTAAAGTATTATCTTAGGATAGTGATCATCACGTAAAGAAATTTTTCATGTTGGCATTCTCGTGATTCTAAAGATTTTTTTTTATAAAAAAAACATATGAAAACATCACTTTGCCTAACATATTGTCCATAAGGTTGTTATGTTACGTCTATAATTAAAAGGCTAAAGTAGTGAGAAAACAAGTTCAAGAGTCTACATCAATAAACGTCAACAGTCCGGCAAGATTATTTAATGCTAATTTAAAGGAAACAAACATGTATTCAAGAGAAATTGATGTACATTACACAGTCATCTCTCTCTCACAAAGGTGTAGAAATAAATATAAGCATGGAACTATGTACAAATACATGGGACATCAAGATTGAACTAAATGCAACTACTATTTCCTCTTCCAGGTTCAACCACATACACAGAACAACCAAAAAGACCATAAATTTCACAAAACATACAAGAAATGAATAGTAACCCAGTAGTTTTGGGCAAGCAACATCCTATTTCCCAGCAGCCAAACAACAAAAAGACACCAAATTTTCCTTCTTCTGGGCATAATTTCCTTAACTTTCTCAGCAACCAATCAAGATTTAAATGCAAATTCAACCCTATAAAAAATAATTATCCAAACCATTGAGGTCGAAACACCAAAAGAGAAAAACCATGCAGAAAAAAAAAAATCACATTTCACATACCATTCTCTGACCCATTTCACAGCAGGCGCCTTGGACCTGAAAATTTGGCGTCTATCAAACATATGGTGATTGTACTGAGCCTCCATCTCTTTCTCTCGCGATCAAATCTCTGCAAATCCTATAGAAATTTTAGGGTTTCTCCATTTACCGAAAGGAAGAAGAAAGGAACTCAATTCAAGTGAGTGAGTGAGATTTGGTTTTCGGGTACCCGAAACCAAACCCGACTCTGTCACAAATAGTGTACCACTGACCCGGGTGTGTCTGACCCACAATATAAAGTTCCTCCAACCCGTAGCTGTACCCATAAATCTCACAAAACCAATCACAAACACAAACGTATCCACTCACAACCCTAGCTTTGAACTCTCTCTCGATCGGCACCACCGCTTCGCCGCCGTTCTCTCAATCGCCGGTAACTGTAAGTTCTTCCTTCATGATAGTCTTTGATTGTTCTGTGCTGATGTGTGGGAAACAGGTTCAAAACTATTTACAGATCAGTAGCTGTTTATTTAACTCAAATCGTGTTTTATGCTCTTTCTCTGTAATCGATTTTTCAACAATGGCTTGGAGAAAAAGCAACGTCATCGTTTTTTTTCTTCTCTAATTGTTAGTTTGATCAAATCTTAGTTGTTTTTGTTCTCTGTTGCAGATGGCAGACGACATTCCGGAGAAGGACGAGGTGGCAGAGGTAGGTTTCATGTTTCTGGTTATTACCTTGTTGTATTATCGATCAAATTTAGTTCAAATTCTAGGTGTTTTGTGGCTGCATGCTCAGAAATTGTTTTGTTATGATGAGGGTAAGGAGTGTGTAATTGCTTTCTAAATAATTGACTTAGAGACTAGAAAGTTGATGTTTAGAGGCCTTTAGTTGAGCCACTTGTAGTAGACTAGTAGTTCCTTTATAATGTGCTCGAGGACTTTAGTGGTAAAACGAGGTTTGGCAACCCATTGGTGTTTTCAAGCCATGGCCTGAAGAATCATTTTTATTGTTATTTAGTTTTAAGTTTACATTTGTGGTGGCATGTATGTTTGTTTATCTGTAGTCACTCAAGTACATGTCTGAGAAACTGTTCAGTTTAGTTGTAGTGAGGTAAAGAAGTGTGTTTGGCATGTATGAGTGCTTTCTGAATGACCGGTTCTTTGACTAGATGGTTGTTGTTGACAGACTTTTAGTTGAGTCCTTTGAGTTTACCAATCTTATTTTCCGATAAACCTTATTGCTAGTCTCTAGTTTAGCTAGCCTTTGTGGTTTCACACCATGGCGCTTAGAGTCATTGACATGTCATCTACTATTTCTAGTAGATAAACCCTTAATTTTTTAACAGAACTTTTGGTTTAGGCATCTTAATACATTCCTGTCTCGCAGCTTGCCCCCTTTGATCCTACTAAAAAGAAGAAAAAGAAGAAGGTTGTTATACAAGAACCCGAGGAATCATCCATTGACAACTTGACTGAGAAAACTGAGAACTTGTCAGGTACCTAATATATATACAGTCATATAATGTTTGAGGTTGTGGTTTTTTATGCATTTCCATTTCCTGAAGGATTGGTTCTCTATGGTTGCAGTTTCTGATGGAATTGAAAGTACCTTTTCTGGTTTAAAGAAGAAGAAGAAGAAGCCGGTAAGTTGTTTCACTTTTTTATGCCCATTATCAACAACTTAAACTTTTTTAAAATTAATTTGTTGGGATAATATAGGTCGAAACCAGTATCTTGAATGAAGAGACTCCCGAAGATGGTGATGAATTGGATGGTAAGAAGATGCATTATGGAAGTATTTAGTTCTAGGTGTCCTTGTATTGTATTTTAACTTGCTTTAATAACATTAATGTTTTATATTGGTTTTAGAGCACCTAGGAGAGGAGCAGGATGGAGAAGGTACTGTTCAACATAACTATCCATGGGATGGCACTGACCGTGACTATCTATATGAAGAGGTGAGCCCTTGATTTCAGAGTTACTATAGCTTTCTATTCAGCTGTTTGGCCATAATAGTGACATGTTATGTTTGGTTATAGCTTCTTGGTAGGGTTTTCAACATTCTGCGTGAAAACAATCCTGAACTTGCTGGAGACAGGCGGAGGACAGTTATGAGGCCCCCACAAGTTCTTCGTGAGGGCACAAAGAAAACTGTTTTCGTCAATTTCATGGACCTTTGCCGAACGTAATCTCAGTTTCTTTTTTCTGTATACAAATTTATACTTTGATTTTCTTTTATCATGACGTTTGACTGCTAGAGCTGTAAGGGCCTTTTGAATCAATTTTTCTGATGGGTCATATTCCATGTGACCCTTGTGATCTAACATTATTCTGTTATAAAATTATAATTCAGGATGCATCGTCAGCCAGATCACGTCATGGCATTTTTGCTTGCTGAGTTGGGTACAAGTGGATCACTTGATGGACAGCAAAGATTAGTTGTGAAGGGGAGGTTTGCACCCAAGAATTTTGAGGGGATCTTGCGTCGTTATGTCAGTAAGTACCAATTTCTGTTAACTAGCTCTGCACTAGCCACTGGGAACATGCGATATACTATGTTAGAATAAGTATCATTAGGACATTTCAGGTTCTCTGCTATTATCATTTACGGGCATCTCTGTTAGTATATTTGGCATATTCTCAGCTCTTGATCCAAATGACATTTTTTAGGACATTGACTTTATTGAGTTGCTATCATTTGACTCTTTCATCAGCAAAGCATAAGTAGGGCTGTAAAACGAGAAATCTTCAATAATGAAGCTCGTGGTTTTTATCATTATCAATAGGGGTTGGTAGATTGACTTGTTACGATTCCCTATCACTCAGAATTGGTGGATTGACTATATGCAATTTGCCTGAGATTTACTTGGTATGAAGCCATTTCGCTTTTGGCTAAACCACCTATTCATGTTTTATGGATTTTATCATGTGGTTGCTTCCATTCCAGTTCTTTAGTTCAGATTGTGTAAACCGTTATTGAAGTTGGAACAGACATGTTATCTAACTAGGAAAACAGAGTATTAAGGTTGCTATAACATAGAGCAAAGCAAAAGAACCCGGGATTGGAAATGTTTTTTTTTTTTGCTTCTTTATGGAGTTTTTGGTTCCCGAGGTTATGTAAATGTAGATTAGGAATTGATAAGTGCATCATGTTTCAGATGAGTATGTCATCTGCCTCGGGTGCAAGAGTCCCGATACAATCCTCTCAAAGGAGAATCGTCTCTTCTTCCTCAGATGTGAAAAGGTATTAGTCTTTTATTCCAAATGTGGCCTTTATCACATGCTCTCTGATTTCCCTATTCTGCTCTGGAAGCTCATTCTCCTGATTTATTTCTTGCAGTGTGGCTCTGGACGTTCTGTTGCTCCAATTAAAGCTGGTTTTGTTGCTCGTGTTGGTCGTAGGACTTCCACGACATAATTTTGCCGGCTCTCTTTTGCATTCATGTGTTAGAAATCCAATTATTCAGAGCTTGTGCTCCTGACCTCTTTAGACTTTGCTATTGACTCCTAAAAACAAAAGTTTATGTTCTTGTCTTTATATTACCCTTTTAACTCATGATAAAATGTACATTTTGCTCGTTATCATTTTCATTATATCTATACTTCGTGTCTACATTGTTTTTGTTACACTTAGAGTAGGCAATGAGGTAGGCTTTATGATTCTTACCCGGGGATCGGGCATCGTCTCTTGTCATTTTTGATATTTGATACATCAATTACTCAATTTTTTTTACTATACCAAAAAATGAAATCGGGAATGTTGTTGGGACAAGACTTACGTTCCGCGGGTCGACTCAGTCGAACTCGTCCAATTTCACTGCCGGCTCCAGTAAGGGCCCACTTTCCAAAGATATGGGCTGGGCCCATATAACGAACCTGAGCACAAATGATTGGGCTGGGCCTAAACATATGAGGGGCTGATCTAGAGTCGTTCTCAATCACCCGACACCGCGATTCTTCCGGATAAGGAGACATGTCGGGCGGAGGGGCCCACCACATCCCCTCTCTACATGATAGGGCTTTCGGGTCCTAATTCATCAACACACGCGCCTCCTCAACGCGTGCACACTGGCTTCCGCCGTATATCCCACGTGATCTCCACGTGCACTCAAGTTCAACTATTTTTGTACTGAAGAGTAGACTGATTCATTTCCCGCCAAGAACAAGTACCAACAGTCAAACACCACAGTAGCCTGCAGATAATAATTCCCCAACAACACAACATTGTCAATTTCTTATACTGGTAGTGGTACTTTTGTAAATACTTTCATCCCATAAAATCACCCACCATTTCCATGAAATCTATCTTTTTGATCCCTTCTAAATTTTTGCCATAAAATCCATCTTTTTTTACTGTTCCACATTTTCAGTCATCCGACATAGGGATGAGTCAAACTTAAACAATGACATTTAGACCCAACCTAAAACAATTGAGATCTTAAACAATCTATTTGATTTTGAACTAATCCAACTAATCTATATCTTAATCAACCTAGAATCCAAACTCATAATCTAAGCATGATTCACGAATGCAATAAAAATGTAAATAAATTTTTTATATAGATTTATATTGCAGTGAAATCCAAAAATATCTATTTAAACATTAACACAATTAGAATTGGTAATTAAGCAATCACTACATTATAGGGATGTAAAGTCCAAATAAATTTTTTTTTTACTTTGAAAACTACAAAACAAAGTAGAACATGGTGCTGTACAAAATTGCATGAGCTCTCTGATAAAGAGTCATTTCAATATTGATAATGATGCATGAGACTTTCTAGATATGGGTCAAAAGTACAATTGTACCATTGTAAAAGGGCAATAGATGCAAGGCAATGAAAGGCTATTTTTTTTAGAAATATATATTTTTAGTTCAGTTTTTTTTACCCCTGCTTTACATGGAGTCATTGTTACAGCAGCTTTCTCTTGTTTCCTCTATAGTAAAAAACACCCAGCCCTGTTCATTCACTTGTTCTTTAATTTGTTTTACCATTTTACTGCTATGGCAGTAGAGTAAATAACTGGAAAAGATGGGGGCAGAAAGGGAAAGTTGGTGGGAACAGAAAGAAATGAAGATCAGCACTGAAAATGTTATTATTCAAGGCTAGGTGTAGGGCTATGGTAAAAGAGTAATTTGACAGTAAAGGGCACAATCTGAGGAGTTGACAGAGCAGTAAATAATTGTCAAAGGACTAGCCAATTGAAGATCTGACAAGTCCTGTGGTTGTGGCTGTTGCACCATCATTTTGGAAATTTGGTGTATATAAAAATTAAAATTAGAAATTCCCAATTTAATTTTGAAATAACAAAAAATTGGTTTCATGAATTAAATTTAAAAAAATGAAAAGGGCATGGGAGAGGTCTCTTTCAAGAATCCCTTTATATATGGGAACCAAACAAGGGGGTGTGATGTATGAACAGTAACTCCACTGGTGACCACTGTCCTTCCTTACACAGCCCACTGCAGTGTGTATTTATGTAGCAATTATATTTCAAATGACTCTTTTACCCTTTTTATTTCATTTCATTTCAAAAGAGAACATTTACCAATACGACTCCTTAACATCAGAATTATTATAACAATTCTCTAATTTTTCATATGTTAAATAAGAGTTTTTTGAATTCTGAAAATCTCACATTAATTTTTTTACATAAAATCAGATATAATTCTTATTAAGGATCAATCTTTCAACCTGACTATAATTGTTTATAAAAAAAGCTTGAAACATAAGATTTTAAAAGTACATACACCTCTCAGCATCTCCAATCTTTTTATAATTGTTGGGAGGGATATGGTTAAGTCTTGATGTTGAATTAAATATGGTATTAAGATGATAGAGATGAAGAAGTGGGTTGGTTTTGTGTGATCATGTGAACTAATTTAAATCATATGATTATCTGTTGGGGATTAGAATACTTATAAAGGAGTAGGTGGGTCCAGGTGGACCTGCCTGGCTGATAAGTGCTTCCTATTAAAAATAAATTGCTTTGCTAAGTATTTACTAATCTTAATTGGTGGCTAGACATGAGGAGAGAGAGAAAATGATTTGAGCACCCAAAAGATTGAGCACCACACCCTAATAATGAGAGGACAAAATTGTACTTTTCCAGCAATTTATTTAGACCCAAGACTGTACAGAAACTCAACAACTTTGAGTACAGGCTATGGTTTTGGGAAATTTTTGAATTTTAATTTGAATTACATTTGTCCCATTTATGAAGAAAAGGAAGCAAAGAGGCAAGAAAAGACATTTGTGTCATTTTACATAATTATCCAATCTAGCATCAAAGTGGACAAATTGTCCAAATTGAATAGCAGATTGTCCAAATATGTATTGAATTTGATGTAATTACTATTTAAGCATAGTGATTTGGACTTGTATTTGATTGGGTTTGATCCTATATTTCCTATAGATTGATAGGTATGACATAGCTAATTAAGACATTAGTTAGCTAAGCTACATCAAACAAAATTCAAAATATTACTCTTTTAAACAAAGTGAGGGTTTATTTGTTATCCAATTTTGGTATAGTTGCTGCAAAAAACATTTTGAAAAGTTTGTATTAAGGCTTTTATTTTGATTAACGGTGTAAACTATTCATTTTTGCTTAACAATAACACAAACTAAATCTTAAAATTTGTTATGATTAGACATTCAAATTTTTATTGGTTCCGTTATTATTACTGATAATTAACATTCCCTTTGTAATAGATATAAAATTTGTGCAAAATTCATGTATATTATACAATTTGGAATTGCATCCAAAGGCTAATCATGGGGCATAGTTGTAGAATGTAGAGAGCAAAAGTTGGATGCAAAAACTTTTGCCTTTACTTTTCTTCTTTTACATCCAAAAATACCCAAGATATTCTATCTTTTTCTTCTCTAATAACTAATATATTTTGTTAATAATGTGTAGGAGAGTGGTAGACACCAATTCAAGTTTGGTTAGTGAAAAGCAATCTATTGGGGGAGCATCCAATGATTCTCAATTTTGGACACAACACATTTGGCCATGAGAAGGGCAAATGGGTCATTTCAAGGAGAGCATGAGTGCCCAAAGAGAAAGAAGAAAAAAAAAGGAAAAAAACAAGAGAGGAGTGGGGTTGGGTTGGGATGAGCTGTCCTAGTGCATTAGATGCTTTATCTGATGCTTAACTGCACTGTCGTAGCTGGTTGGCTACTCCCAAATTACAAAAATTTACAAAAATGCCATTTTGAATCCTTTTTTTTGTTCCTTCTCTCTCTCCCTCTCACCTAATTCCAAATCCTCTGATTTATATAAAATTCAAGAAACCCTTTTAACCTTACATTCCAGAGATGCTAATGATCAATCACACACACACAACCACAAAGACATAGCTATGGCTACATGGGTCTTTGGTAGCTCCAATGTGAGGGCTTTCCAAAAAGAAAAATGGAAAAAGGGTTTTGGATGAGAAAGGGCAGAGGCAGGCTCATGTTCATCTTCTGCATATTCTGGCCTGCCCTGCAGGTCCTGTAGCTCTCTCTTTCTCTTTCTCTCTCCCTCTCCCTCTCTCTCTCTCTCTCTCTCTCTCTTCTGCAGAAAGACCACTCTATTGTATTGTATTGTCCACGAGAGAGAGATGGGGTAAAAACTAGAATGGATAAAAATGAATATTCACTCTCTTCAGATACTGTAAATTTTAACGAAACTAAATCGATGGTCAAGGTTTAAATCAGGGTGATATAAGGGAGTAATGAGAAAGGGGAGGGAGTAAAATTCCATATTTACGAGACCCCACGAGTGGGCTGTTTCTGCAGCTGCTCTAGTGCTTTGGCTTCTCTTCCCAATTCCCACCATAACACAAACACAACACAGAGCACACGCACTTGTGCTGCTCTATAGCTTCTTTCACTTGTTGAGGGTTTGGAGAGTGTGTCGGGTTGAAAGACAACAGTCAAACAAACCCCACAAGGCAAAAACTCTCACTTCTTGACTTACTCGGAAGCGTTTCTCTCTCTAGCTTCTTCTTCTTCTCCTTCTCTCTCTAAGATTGGGGAAGAAAGGAGAGGGGAAGAGAAGATGGGGTCAGTCAAAAATCAAGCTTTGAGGCCCCAATAAAAAAAA
>JAYMSW010001687.1:0-15664 GCA_036897725.1 Erodium texanum | reverse complement strand
CATAAATAAGAGTCGAGGAAACATACACTTTTCAGGCGCCAAACGGATCTGCTCTACAGAACAAGAACTGATAAATTTGGCAATGGCCACAATCACAGTATTGGCTTGCTCCTTTGAGATATGACCCGACGTGCATGCATCACTGCAAAATACAGATAGACATAACATTCTCTTACAGGAACAAAAATCGATACCAAAAACAAACATCTTAAGTGGCAACAATGTATCTAACTGAGGCATAACTACTTAATTTAATTACTTCAACAACCTCTCGAGCAAAGTGAGCCAAACATACATGCCTTAACAATAAAAAAAAATCAGGAAACACATCACTTCTATCACTGTCAAATTATAGCTCAGAAAACCCATAAACTTATAACTTTCATATGAAAAGAAAAATTTATCAACAGCCTAACACAACAATTTTGCAATGTAACTGTCTATCAACTAACCTAATATAATCAATTTCCTTTTCCTTTCGGTTCTCACTTCCTTAGAGCTTAGATAGCAAAGCAACAACTGGTAACAACAGCATTGTTGGAGCGAGCTAAATCTACAGGTTTATGCAACACATAACCACATCTCCATCGATCAAACACAACCACTACAATTAACGAATTCTCCAAAACCCTAAAATCCTAAACCGACGAAGTCGAGACCGGGTTTTTGTGATCCACACGCTACACAGAGCCTCGAGCACAGCCCATGTGGAACCCCTAATGCAATCAAGCCAGCGAATCGAGACTTACAGGACATAGAGGTAACCAAGAGAGTGCATGGACGGGTCGAGTTGGTCCAGAAACGGAATTAGCCGAGTTGACTCAGCGCGGAGAGAGTCTTCGGCTTGTCTCAAGATATTGTGCAGGATTGATACATC
This sequence comes from Erodium texanum, assembly GCA_036897725.1. Taxonomy (NCBI): domain Eukaryota; kingdom Viridiplantae; phylum Streptophyta; class Magnoliopsida; order Geraniales; family Geraniaceae; genus Erodium; species Erodium texanum. The sequence goes on along the minus strand of JAYMSW010001687.1, from coordinate 14,787 downwards.
TCCGGCGCTGCTTGACAGACCCTGGATTTGCGTGATCACTGCTTCCACCGAACCCATGTCGTTCCTCTTCGTCTTCTTTCGCTGTATCTAAGAAGAAACCAGTGTAAATAGAGAAGATGAAGACGAGTCGACTGATCCCACTGAGTCCCGTTTATGACTCGGTCGAGGACTCTCAGTGGGCTGAGTTGGAACATGGGTTTAATATTATGGCCCAGTATATAGAACTCTCTGTAACTCCGTTTATGACGGTCGAGGACACATTGGGCCGAGTTGGAACTTGGGCTTGATTTTATGGCCCAATATATAGAACTCGCCATAGCATGTGTGTGTGCTTGATTGTACTGCATCGAGAAGGGGAGGGATAGAGAAAGTAGCAGAGCATCGAAGCGAGGAGGAAGAAGAAGAAAATGGCGGATTATCACTTCGTGTACAAGGACGTGGAAGGCGCATCGACGCAGTGGGACGATATTCAGAGGAAGCTTGGAAACCTCCCGGAAAAAGCTCCGGTCTTCAAGCCCGATCCGTTCTCTCCTGCTCCCGAACCCGATTCCATCCCCAAAGACAAGTCCTGGATCGATAACAAGAACGAGGAAGAGCTCGAAGATCTTGAAGACGACCTCGACGATGACCGCTTCCTCGAAGAATACAGGTTCGTCCCCTTCCCCAATTATGATCGACTTTTGCATCTCGGATTGGGTTCATTTTCTCTTTCCTGATCCGATTTGGGTTAGGACAAATCGAGTAAATTCAAATATTTGAGCTCACTATATAATTATCCAAAAAAAAATGAAAATATTTTGATTTCCTTTGCTGTATTTGCTGTTCACTGATTATGTGTCTGTTTGGTAGAGAAAATCTGATTTGTTCTGTTGTTATTTCAGTTGAATTGGAGATAACCTCAACTGGGTTTTGTCTAACATTGTATTTGAGGTTAAAAGGAGTTCACTTTTTTACATTTAAGATTTACTAGGAAGAAGAGAACAAACTTGATGAAATTGGTGTTCCTTCAAATATATGTTACAATCATTTGTACGGTTTCTCTTTATAGGAAGAAGAGATTGTCTGAGCTGAGAGAAGAAGCTAAAGTTATAAGGTTTGGATCAGTTCTTCCAATTTCTGGATCTGATTTCATTCGTGAGGTGTCACAAGCCCCTCCTGATGTTTGGGTTGTGGTGATTCTCTACAAGGATGGGTATGATTATTTGATCCATTCAATTTGTATCATTGTTTTCCCAATAACTGTTCCTTCAGATTCATTTCAATAATTTGATGTATGGTATATTGAATTTTTGTTCTGATAGGATCCAGCAGTGTGGAGTTTTGCTAGGATGTTTGGAAGAACTGGCAAAAAGATACCCGGCAACAAAGTACGTTAAATTAATATCTACAGATTGCATTCCTAACTATCCAGATCAAAATCTTCCCACACTTTTGGTATACAACAGTGGAGCAGTGAAAGCAAATTATGTAGGCTTGCATACTTTTGGCCGGAGATGTACACCTGAAGGTATTATATTGATGATCATACCATACTCGTTTCTCAGACTCATATTCTGAATTGTAAAAATTACACTCTCCTTTTCACATAGTATTTATGCAAGTATCTTATCCATGCGTAAAATATATATACATATATAATCATTGTGAGGAATCAAACCAGTTGTTTAGTGAGAGCATATAGTTACAATTTTCCTATGACTGTTTCTTATGGTATGATGTTGCATTAGTTTTCTTTTTCATGTGCAAAATTATGTTCATAACATATGTCTCTATCTCATGTCATCAGTCTTGCTTCTACTGCTCCAGGATCATGTCATTGAACCATGAAAAAAATATTGTTGGATAGAGAATTCATATTTCATTTTCTTAGTTTTACTTTTTCTTCATCTTTAGTCATTGTGCATTTCTTGTATTGACAATGACTTTTGTTTTCTTTCCAAACATTAGGTGTTGCTTTGGTTCTCTGTCAATCAGATCCTGTACTTAATGACGGCCAAAGTGGGGGTGATCAATCAAGAAAATCTGTCATTGAAGGAGAACAGAGAAGGTTTATAGAGAAGCTTGTTGCTGAGCATGAAGATAAAGATGATGGAGCTTCAAGTGACTAGAAGCTTGAGAATAACTCAGTACTAGGAAGATATGCAACTGGCGAGTTTGCTTTTCATGCGTGCTCTTTTTTTTTTCTGCAACTTCTTTTCTTAAGTAGAACCTTTCTATCTTGTTCCTTCATTCTCGTATGTGGAATTAAGATGGTAGGATTTCATGTGTAACATTCTGGCATTTGTCAAATTTCTATGAAGGTGTGATATTGGTGAACCTTTCCTGCAAATTTCAGTTAGGGATAATTGCAAAAAACTACCCTCAACTATCAACCTTTTGCAGGATGGTACCTTTCTCTTCAAATTGTTGCAAGTTGTGGCCCTCAACTTGCATTTTGTGTTAATTTATTCCAAAATGACAATTTTAGCCTTGGAATTTTAAATTAAAAATACACAAAATCAAGTTTGGAATAAATTAACACAATGCAACAAAGTACAGGTTCATGGCCACATCATACAGCGATATGAAGACATTCAAGCTTGAAATTTAGTCAATGATGTATTTCCTGGAAGTGCTCTGAGGATACTATTCAAACTTGAAACAAAATAGTTGTCAAAGCTGACTCCATATCACAAACCATGTTATACAAACTAAATATTCAAATAAAGTTTTAACTGGCCAAGCAATGGCTAGGATTCAAACATGAGACATTCATGTCCACATTTATGGAGCTTATGGAGATGTTTAAAGGTTTGAATATCAGTACAACTCCTACGCATCTACTTGCTTGTTTTCTCTTCTCTTTTTGCCTTTCTTCTGATCACTAGTAGCCTCTTGCTCCTGCTGCTCAGCCTTGAGCTGGGCCCGAATCATGGCACGCCTAGCACGGGGCCTCATTTCTCGTACTTTCCTAGGAGGCATGATATAAGGTTCAATGGGGCGATCTGCAAAAGGGTGCTCACTGCCAGCAAATATCCTCAATTTTCGATCTCTATCCTGCATCCAAAGCATCAACAATAATCTAATTAAAAAGCTAGTTTCTGCACTAAGGTATTCAGTTACAGAACAAATACGAGTCACATTGCAAATTAGTAAAGCAATCCTTTATCCAATAATCCAAAAACCGATACTACAGACTTCAGTAGAGCACAAGGGCATAACTTAAAAGTAGAGAAGATCGTATTTTTAAAATTTATTGGAAAGATGAAGATATAAGAATTGTCGAAGTCTTCATCACCAAACTAAGATAATGGATTGCCTCTAGTAAGTTACCCAAACTATAGCTTCATCCATTTCTATAGAAAGAACAAGTCCCTCCATTTTCATTTTTGGTAAGTTGGTTATGCATGAAGTGTTGATACTTCCAAAATGGGGAAATGGACACTTATTATGAAAGGGCGAGATCAGTCAGTTGCATATGAGAATGATAAATTACAAGTTCTAGAAGCATAAATGTGAACAGCACACGCCAACAAAATGCACGAGACTGATATTTCAAGTGAATAATGTAAAATTAATTTAGTATGATACTAACATCACGCAATCTGTTTCTTGGAAGCATGCGTAGAACAGCTTTCCGGATGACTTCTGTAGGGTCTTTTGCCATCTGGTCCTTTAAGCTCCTTTCTTTGAGGTGGCCAACATACCTACAGTAGGTGTATACATTTTTGACATCAACGAAGAAAGTGGATTATCAAGAATGAAGAAACAGCATTAATCAAATAATAAGTTTCCCCTTTTCACTGAAATCCCTTTACCAAGTCATTTAGCTTTGATAAATATTTGTCAGGGCTAAATTTAAACTACGCTCGTCTTAAATTTGTGATAATCACAACAAACTTGTAACTCACTTTTGCTTCCATGTCAATACCAAAGCAATTTACAATTGATAATAAAAAAAGTGGTACTTGCCCGGTATGCCAGCGATAAAACTTATCAGTTAGTTTTCTTCCTGTAACACAGACATCCTTCGCATTTATTATAACGCACATGTCGCCATCATCACGATAAGGTGCATAAGTTGGCTTATCCTTGCCCTGAACTACAGTAGCTATTTGGGATGCCAATCTGCCAAGTACCTAGCAGAAAGTAACATAGTGTTAACCCTCATTAAACTGTGTAGCTTCAAGCAAATAAAAAAAACTTTCGGCAAAACCATTCTTAATAATGTTGTAGTTGTATCACACTGAAATTACAGATTCTCCAATGCTATAGCAAACCGATACAAGCAAGACACATGGTAGATTATCTATTATTTACTTACTAATATTACCTATGTACTTACTGATATTACTTGCAACTCCTTTAAGCTATTTGCTTTCCGTTATTGGCTTTTAGTTATTATGTGGTTTCTGTAAGTTGTGTCTTGCTTGTAACATTTCATTCCACAAAATTTACAGACTTGACCAGGAATATGATATCTCTTCTAAAGAGAGAAAAAAGACCAGCACCAAATAGAAACAAACATTGTTTCGCATTAAGCTTTTACTCGAGTCAAAAGACGAAAACAGAAGAATAGAGCAATAACTTATAAAAACTAAAAGCATCACATGTAATTAATGTAGTGTGACAACCTGGCCTTTAGCATCAAATACTCTCCATCGCAGGCCATCCAAATTTATACGCCTCAGACCAGCAAGTGCTCTCTGCATGAATATCAACGATCACATTCAGTTATCATTTCATTTGGGTATCAACTATCAAGTCACAAACAGGCATAGGCCTCTATGCTACAAAACTACTATTAACAGCTATAATCAGAGACTTCCACATAATGCGAAATCTAACAGCATTTATCCAAAACACAAACTACTAACCACAAATAGCATGAGTTCTACTCAATACAACTAATCACACTATTAAAAGCAAAGACATGTGGCCGGATTAAACTATTGCCATCTCCACTACTCAACCCAAATCAATAAATTGGATGGGTTTGGCTCAAAAGCTAAAAATTACATCCAACTGCAACTGCACCATATGAAACTCTGAAGAATACCTAGAGTATGATAAGACAGTAGCCCTTACACACTACTGATTGAAATTGATATGAAATACCCAACACTAAGAATTCTAAATTTAAGAACAAAAGCCAAAATTTTCAGTCAGTAAATTTCACCAACACCTAGCGTGCTTGCTGTTCAGCTAAAAATTATATACTTTGAGTTGGGTTTCGAGCTACAATCACAAATGGATCATTGTCGATACAGTCACAGAGATGCACAGCAAAACATGAGCAATACCTTCACGTTGCCATTGAAAGAGCTAGCCGCTTGGTTTGCCATTTCTCTCTCGCTACCTCTGCACGATCCTCAAGCTCCAACACAAAACAACTACTGTGTAGTGGCAGTCAGAGATCAAACAACGTACACATAAAATGGAGCTCGATGATTCACAGATATAATTGCATCTTCACAGACAAAGAAAAGATGAATCACCTGTAAAACCGTAGATCCCGAAAGAGAGTAGGGTTTTGGGTGAAGGATGAGCAATGAATTTGGGGTTTAAAGCCGGTCAGAAACGCTGTTTGGGCCTTATGGGCCGACCACTTCCGGAAATAATATAGCCCGAGCCCAATTAATGTTTCTCAACTTTTACTTCATTAAGCATAGGTTAATCATTTTCAAATAAAAAACATAGGTTAATCAAAGTGTTATTGTCTAATAATCAAGATTCAGATCACGGTGATATCAAAATATATTATCTATATATATTTTTAAATAATTATAATGATATAAATATGTTATTTTTCAATGCATGATGATCATAATTGAGTTTACTCACAACTATATATTCTTATATATTCTTTTGATGACCAGGATTCAAATCACAATAGTATAAAATTTGTATCCTTTAAATAATAGAGCTTTTGTAAGTCACGTCCCAAAACTCAAAGCATACCCTTTATGGTTGTTCTTGAAAACTCTGAGGTTTTGTTCCCTCCACAGATATGCACACTGTGCACAATAATGACTGATATGTCCCCTGAAAGCTTAAAATCAGCTCAAGTCTATTTTGGGATCACCACAACATTAAAATAGTGTCACATAAATTCAGTCTTAATCTGCTAAGAGACTGTTTGCTTTTACTTGCCTCAAACATACCAAGAAGACAGAGACTTTATGTTCCGAGGACATAATTATAAATTTGTACAATATGAATCTCATATCCAATCTAGCAAACAACATACCATTTGAGCCCTGTTCATAAATTGCCTTGTAATATGTTAGTTACATCATAGTCTATCTGTGTCTCAGGCCAAAAGTGCTAGCTAAATCAACAAAAGAAAACTGAGAACATGTTTTGGTTCTTAAGCATGGCCGTGGCATGGAGGACTGTATATATTTATGTCTGTGCAATAAACACTGTGAACTTAAAGCTTTGAGGCTCCATCAGTTTGTTCCCATTTAGGGAGTCTCTGGACTCGAATATCTCCATAAGGACAGGCTTGCTCCACAGCTACATATCCTCCACTTTTCAACACCTGCATTGTCATTTTGATGAGAGTTGTGTTCAGATTCAAGAGCTTCTAAAAGGGTATTTGATTAAAATTTTGTTTCAACAGTTACAAAACAAATAGAACGCGATGTTCATGTTTTGCTTTATAGTACCAACAAAGCCACTTCTTAGTTCATGTTAATGGATGCAGAAAGGAAGTATAGCAACCGAGTTGTAAAGGATCATACCAGAATCTCGTAAAACAGTAGTGCACTGTACTTCTTGGTTTTACCCTTCAGAACCTGGGACAAGTTTACCATTTCCTCCTTGCCCCGTTGTTTTAATATCCTCGCAATTCTGTATACCAGAAATTTAAAAGAGATTAAAAGTAAGCACCGAAATAATAGGAGAAACTGAAAATTTTGACGTCTTTAAGTTTGTCTAAACTGGGCACTAGAAACTACAGGTGAAGAAAAACTGAAAAAGCCTGATCGACATTACCTTGTTCTCCCTGGGGATATATCTACAGTCAACAAAGTATATAAATAAGGATTAACATGAAGCATTATTATGCAAATTTAGGCAAGTGAATACGATAAATTTCTGATTAATATCAATGAACTGAGTTATCACCTTGTTTGTTATCGTCTTCATATCTTGAACTGATCTCCTGATACAAGGAAAAAAGAGGGAAGTGAAATTTTAATAGCATTATCAGTCAGTCTTCTTTTGTCCATAATTCCAAGTCAAACATTAGTTTACCTGGTTTATCAGATTGATATCGACCTCTTGATCCTCACCAGATGTTGAATAATTCTCTGTACTCAGACACAAGCTTGCAGGTCTTACTGTATCAAAGTTCATAGGAGTGTCTTTAAAAGTCCCAGTTGACCTCAGCAATGGTGTCTGTGGATGAGGCGTTTCAGGAGCAAGCTCTGGTTCTTTCATAAACCTCACTGATGATGCTTGTCGAATAGGAGTCTCTGGAGCAATTTGGGGTTCCTCAATATATCCACCATTAAGTGGAGATACTGACACACATTGTTGCATAGGATTATCAGAAGTTTCAGCACAATGTAGGACTTTCTCAGCAGCTTCAAATGATTCGGGGATCTTTGAAGGAGGTTCCACAATTTCAGAGGACTCTGGAGACTTTTCAGTAGCTTCTTCAACGACCATACATTCTTGGACCTCCAGTTTCTTTGTGCAGAAGGGCAAGCTAAGGTCAACTGCAGGACCTGCAAGAAATAAGGTCAAAATAAAATAGAACTCATCAACCATGAAAGGATCAATAAAGACCGACTTACAGTTAAGCAAAGGCTCTAAGAAACTATTGGGGAGACTGGGTATCTTGTAGGCTTTCCATACGGTAAGTAAGTTATGATGAACTTTACTTCTTTTTGACACCAAATCACTTGGGTCTTCTATGTTGTTCTTCATTACCCTGAAAAATTGGGAAATATTTAGGTGAAGCAAGATCCACATCTTCAGTATGTATGAAAACTTTAGGTGTTATAATATGCCATAACTATTTATTATAAAATCTGAAAGAGTGGCATGCTTTACATACAAGAGAGCAATCTACAGGTTCACACATCGAAAAGCAATTCAATGATTGTGTAAATGATTCAAAATCACAAGAGAGGTAATTTTATACTTATAAAACTCTGAATTCAGAACCTTATATTTTATATTTATGAGAACATGAATAGAGTTACAGTAGGATACAATCTGTCTCATTATGTCCTATTTGAGATCAGTCTTCCCTCCTTGGGAGTTCTGGTTCTTTTATCTATAAAATTCGATTTTTAGCTGATCCAAAAAAAAAAAACTCTATGAGATATAGGCATCCTAACTACTCATTTAGTGATCTTTACCTCCAACACTCCCACAAAACTTTTTGATTCTTACTTATACTTAAGATTGATGAATCATGGCCCAAGACATCCTTTAAACTACAAAGAAGCTCTAATTTTGCCACCTGACCCCACCTTGAGAAATAGGCCCAGGGAGAGGCACAACAAGATTGGAGAAAGAGGATATCATAGCCCAAGGACCCAGGTTCAAGTGCTTGCCCATTTTCTACACATGTGAGACTTCTTGCTTCTTGAACAGGAGACAGTAAAATAATAGTATACTAAGGTATTAAACCCTCACTTAACTGGGAACTCATTGATTACAGTAGTAAAATATATAACAAAACTGAGCGGTTTGTAATATAACCAATACATTAATATGTTCTACCTACCTGACACATTATGGTAACCCTATACACTTGTACCTATTATCAAAATAATGTCAAAACCAACTTGCAAAGTCTAGTGCACATTTCTACAGTTAGCAATCAAAACACATTTCAAATGATCTTATCGAAATCAGTAAAATAACCAACACATACTTATTTGACAACACGACAAGGTTGTCAACGATGCATTTTCTTTTTCTTTTCCTTTTCTGAATAGGCTTCAGTATAGTTGGTGTTGGAAGAACCATGTATTTTGGTGTAGTACAAGCTGGATTGAATGAAGAATTGGTGTAAGTGAAAAACTTGCTGAGATGATGGCTTCACTAAGATACACAATTGCCAGTTACAGCTAAATATTACGAAGCATAAAATAGGAAACGAATAAAGAAGTTTGGACACTGCATAAGAATATTGACCACTGAAAGACCCTGCTTCAAAGAGAAAGGTCAGTACTAACAGCTCTAGGAATTGCAGTAATGCCATAAAGCACAAATATTAGCATGGGACAATATTACTCAGCTACTCCTATGTACCATTCTCAACTAACTACCCCTGAATTTAAAAAGTTTTTGACAACCCCCTTCAAGTTTTTTTAGTACTATTCTACCCAATTCCGCAACTTTTTGGTGTGAAATGACAAAAATACCATCATGAAAAATGAAATAAAAATATAGGGTATTTTCATCATTTCAGATCCAAAAGTTTATAGAATTGGGGTATATTGAGACTAAGGGTAGTTGAGTGAGTTATCTGTATTAGGCATTTATCTTCGGACATTTTGTACCTGGGGGACCTGAAAACTTGGACTTGGGAGTTATATTGGGAGTGAAAGATGAGGGTTGTTCTTCTGTATTAGCCTGACATCTCAGGTCTTCGGATGATGCCATTTCCACATCTTTTGTCTGCACTGCATCAGTGCGATGTTTTTCTTCCTCACGTTGAAGAACAATCTTTGGAGATTCCTCCTCAGCCCTAAAGAAGATTCCTTGCTTGGGGGACTTTTCATCAAAGAATGTAACCTTTTGAAGTTTCTCCATACTTGCCAGTAAATTGGTAATATCAGTGTCATCCTCAATCACCAGAGGCATATCACTTTCTGACAGTGTCACTTCTGGGATCTCTACGTTTAGACCATCTTTGCCAAATGGCTTCACAAGATCTGGTGGATTCTCATGAAACCCAGTAAACATCATTGCCACTTCTGGAATCTTGATCTGCCCTTCAACGTTTAGACAATCCTTATCAAATGGCTTAACAATCTCTTGAGTAAGCATATCCATTGTAGATTCTTCTAAGTCAGCCATTTTGCATAACATCATCGACTTTCCATCATCATGATCACTTTCATCTACATGTTCAACAAGGGCTGGAGCTTCATCCTCAGGCTCAACCCCATGCAACTTCTCAAGATTTATGCAGTCTTCTTGAGAGAACCTTATGTCTTGAATCTTCTCCAAGCTTTCTTCTAAGTTCCTTTGATTGTCTGATGTGCCTACCTCCATGTCATTGTCCATCATATATGGTAAGAGAAAACTATAACAAGAACAATGGAATGCATGTTAATATCCATGCCAGTCTTAAATTATAAGAGGAAACAAAACAAACAAGATTTTTAGGAGAAAAAGATGCATCTATTGTACTTACTCTTCATCTGGAGGGCCATCATCAAGAAGGCAAGAATCTTGATTGGCTGCACTGAACTCAAACTGATACTGCAAAATTGATACAATTTGAGCTTCCAAACTGCAACTACTAATATCGAAACTCCTTGTGAATTTTTGGCTCTAAAATAGATACCATAAGTTGGAAACAGAAAGAATGTTTACATGAAAGTAAATGAGCAAACTTCAATTGAAAAGGGTAACAACTTGTAAGACATCAAAAGTTGGGATGCAGATGATATTCAAACTTTAACCCATTCCTCATGATTGCATACCTTGTCTAGAGAAAACTGCACCATTCCCAGGTTTTCCCATGTAGTATCTGTTATGTTTAATGACAAATCACATAACATACCAAAACTAAAGTTGCGAAAAATAACAAAGCATTTAAAGAAGCTTGGGGTAATTGCAAAAAAGTACACTGAGGTATTCAGTTTTTGTAAACGGTAGCTTTCTTCTTTGATAATTGCAAAAAAGTGCCCTGAACTTGCCTTTTGTTGCACTTTGTGTAAACTTGTTTCAAAATGGCGATTTACCCTTAATAAATAATTAGTACAAAACAAAACAAAATCTAGAATTTTCTACTTGTTATTTTTTAAATTCAAAATTTGAAGGGTAAAATCATCATTTTGAAACAAATTGACACAAAGTGTAACAAAAGGCCAAGTTCATGGCACTTTTTGCAATTAACAGAGAAGAGTGCTGCGATTTGCAAAAACTGAATACCTCATGGTACTTTTTTGCAATTATCCCCAGAAGCTCTTATACCTTTGAGGGTGATAGCTTCATTGGGCACCATGTTGCTTCTGAAAGCATAGAAATAATGATGTATCAAAGAAAGGTCATCAAAAACTGGATTAAAATAAAACAAACATTTTTTTTTACCATATAGCTCACCTACTAAAATCTTCTATGATGTCCAGATCAAAAGCATCAAGCTCGAACCTATCTGGTAGAGTAATTGAGATATAAGGTTCATGGAGAGTGTCAGCATGTGAAGTATGTTTCTGGCTAGTGAACTCTATGATTCTGTTTAGAACATCTTGGCAGTCATCGAACATATATTTAGCCTTTTTGGATTGTATTCTGACAATACCAAGAAGAAGATAGGCTAATACTCTGTATGTGATGATACCAAAATCATCTTGCAACATTTTATCTGCAAGGGGCAAGAAACTAAGTTCAACAGATAGAAGGAATCTAGAAATGAGATCTATTACAAAGTAAGGTCACTCATAAGAGTCAAACCAATTAACTGTCTTGGGGGCATTTGTAATCTCGTATGACAATGTCGAACTCACGCTTTTAGCATTGAAATATTGCATTCATCACAAATCAGCACCCTCTCAAAGTCAAATGAAAATTCAGAAACCAATGACCTGGCCCATGAAAGTGAAGTAATTCCAAAAACATGAAAATTAAGAGTGGTATCTAGAGGCTTCCGTATCTTCATTGAAAATTAGCCACATTTGAATTTGTTTCTATTAGTTTTCTGAGAATTTTCCAAACCAACTCAACTAACCTGCACCATCCTATACTCTGTGAAGGTTATTTCTACTTAATAGATCCATTTTCACGTGCTGGTAACTAAAACTTGCACAAATGTAAGGTTGAGTTTGGCTATAGTGCTCAGTTATTTTAGTTTTTCCCAAGACTTTTAGAGTGAGGAGCAACATTTTCACTTTAACCTAGATTACAAACCACAAAATTGAAAGCTTCACAGTCCATTTATCAGACCACTTCCAAACCTAAAAAGAACATACGAGGACACAAATCAGTGACTGAAAATCCCATAGAAAGTCAATGTACCATGAAATTGATCTTCCAGTGGTCAGAATAACTGAGTGGCCTAATTTCTTCAGGGAGAATCAGATTATGCTATCAACCCATCGATACCCTTCATAGTAGCATCACATGTTGTGATTATCACTATGCTAATTATAGATAACTCCTCTAGATGATAGTTATCACTTTCCTAACTCTATCACATTCTCTCCTAGTATATATAGAGATGTAACAGGAATCCAAGCTCCCACACAAAATGTAACTTGCCTGTGAGTCATGAAAAATCAATAGATTAAGGTCTCGAGGATCCCATAGCTAGTAGAAACGGTAAATGTACTACAAATCAAAACAAAACCCAACATCAGAAACAAGATAAAGGACCACAAAAATCACTCAAGAACCAATTTGGAGCAGAACCCAGATGATATGAGCTCATTTAGCCACCATAGGCAAGATTATACTCCATAAAAATAATCTTCCAAATAGAAAATCCAAAAACAATTACCACCCACCAAAGCTCAGGACAGCACAACAAACAAGATGCAAAACAAAACACAAATACAGATTAACCCTATGGTTTGGTTGTCAGGTGAAGACCAGAGAATCAAGTGGGTAAAAAGTTCAGTAACCCATCTTCGAGAAACAAGGATTTTCACTGCCATTGTTCTTGTTCTTCCTCATAAGCCGAACAAGAGCTGGAAAAAATGCTCAGAAAAGCCTAAGCAGTGAAATAGAGAGAAGGAAACAAACCAACGGCAGAGACGATGTCTATCTGAACGATTTGGGCCTTCTTCAGCTTACTGTGGAAATAAGCAGCAACCCATATGGCTTTGAAAGGCCCTTCGCTTGCTGAACAACGGGAAGAGAACATTGCGTGTGCTTCTCTGCTATCAAGCTTTCTGGGTTTGAAATTTTGAATAAAGGTAAGAGCTTTCCGCAGAGAACTCTGCAACTCAGTCCGGAGTAAAAACGGTCGAGTGAAGGTCTCTCTCTCTATCTCAAGCACAATTATAAATATGCACTGTAATTCTTTTTCTTAAAATTATTACTGTATTTCGAAATGATACAGCTGAAATCATTTTTAAACAAAAATTAGGCTCCAAATCTAAGAATTAAGAAAATGAACACTCTACATCTCGCTAATCTTTCCTTAACAAGAACGGTCCTTCAAATATTTTTGGAAAGAAGGATAAATAATTTATATGATAGTTGAAGAATACAAATAATAATCATGTAATATGAAGACAATGAAGCTAGAAATTTGCATTAAAAAGAAATTAAGAGAAATAAAGACAAACAGATGAAAACGGATCCATGTACGAAAAAGGAAAGCACGTTCTATCGCAGTATGCAAGAACAGACACGTGTAAACCAAAACCGGTAAATTTTCTGTGTAAATTTTAAATTCTACACGTGTCACAGTGAGACCACGGTATACACCGAGTCACTAATTACCGGAAGCATCCCAAAAAGTAAGTAAGATTGACAGTAAACGACGTCGTTTTGATGTTTACAGCAAAACGCAGCGTAGCAATAGTGCACACCACGAACATAGATGATTAATGAAAGAAATTTTTACAAAATGAGCGAGCATATTAGAACATATACTTCGAGGTGAAGTACAACTACATCAAGCACCTATACAACGTGGCTCTAAATCTTGCCATTTTCATCACATCACCGTATCGATTTGATTAGCCTCTCTCGTCACAAGCTTTATACCCCTAACCCACAACTCAGCTGCTTCCATCCCGCCGTCGCACACAAAATGCACCTCTCTGTTCTTGCTCGTCACCACCCGAAACACTCCTGGCTCGTCCGCATCACCCTTCTTCTCCCTGTTACTCCGGAAGGCCAGGCTCGGCCCAGTCTCGGCCTCCCGGCATGTCACGTTTCTCCGGCTCGACTTTCCCCACTGCAACTTCCCCGAAGATCCCACCATTTTCACTTCCTTCCCATGTGGAGCACCCTTCCCTCCTTTCGTGTGCTTTTGCACGTACCCACCGGCTAGTACCAGCTTCCGAGCAAGCTCGTTTAGTATCACGCGCTCCGCGTCGTTAGTGACGCCCATTTTTCTTGCAAGCGAGAGTGGTGTTTCGCCTCTAGCGTTCTTGGCGTCACAGCACGCGCCGTGGAAGATCAATAACTCGCATATCAAACCATGACCCTCTCTTGCTGCTAACATGAGCGGAGTGTAGCCGTCACCGTCGGGAACGTTCACGTCGTAGCCTCTGCTTGCTAACAGCTTCACGGCATCAACGTCTCCGTGACGGGCGGCGCAGTGTAGAGCGTAAAAGCCTCCGGCATTTCGGTTTCCCTTTTCAAGAGCGTATTCGAGCATCACCTTCTCGAATAAGTGGCAGTTCTGGTTTGTTTCTGATAAGGTGATCGCGGTTTGGCCCGATTTGTTGCGGAGCTTTACGTCGGCCCCTGCATGAACAAGGACCCGAAATGCTTCCACGTGTCCCTTTAAGGCTGTGATCATGACTGCTGAGAAACCTTTACCATCTTGATGATCGAGATTGAGATTGGTTCCTCCAAGACTGATTAGAGCTTTCAAGGCTTCTGTATCATCTGTTTGAGCTACAAACCTTAGAGGAGCGACGATGGGAGGCATAC
>JAYMSW010001686.1:0-15666 GCA_036897725.1 Erodium texanum | reverse complement strand
CTACTCCCTAGTCTCTACCATGTCTCGAGTTTGGTGGTTTCTTAAAGGAAGAAGCAATATTCATTGCTATTTACTTGGTCTGGTACTCTATTGGCTTAATAGTCTTGATATATACGTTATTGTAAAAATGCTTTCTTTTAGATTCTGCTTTCTCTTTCTTGATATTATCTCACGTTATATGACATGTTAGTCCATAAACAATAACACGAATATGATATAAAATGAATTACCTATAATAAAGATCACAACTTGTAGTTCATCTGATTTTCTGCACATGCTGCAACAGTAACTTCAGATGTGTATATCTGGAGCTGTAGATCTTCAGTCGATTTGAGTTTTAATGTGTTGGAAAACTCTGTCTCTCCTCTACAATGTTATACTTTTTACCAAGACCCAATTTTAACTGAAAGTATGTCGTTAGAGAAAAAATAATTCGGTGGCAGTTATGATCTTTAGGAAGAAAAGGTTTACGCCGATGTGTGGTAAACCACTTTCTTTAAGACGATTATTACCCCGTATGAGCATTCATCTCCCATGATACAGTGACGAACGAAATCAAACTCTAACCGAGTTAGAGAAGTCAACAGAATAAGAACGAGAACGACACTAACGAAGAACAAAAAAAGGAAGAAGAAAAGAAGATGAATAAGAGGCTCCATCTTACCTGCTCTCAATTCTTGTCTCTTGTCATTTTGAAAATGAAACTCTTCAAATCCTTTTAAAGATCACAAATTGAGGGAGTTACACAAATTGGTTTGAAACTCATTAATTCTGTTAATTAGAATTAATGTTTTTAATATCATTATAAACCTTCATTTATTTTGTTCAAGAGGGTGGACCAAATGTCTTCAAACCCATTAATTCTATTAATTTAAAACTGATGTGTTGTTAAAGTCATTGATGTCCTCTCGGAGCAAGTGCACTATGGTCGATGCAAGTAATAAATTTGGGAAACACTTCCCTCTCCCTTTCCTAAGAATAGGAAGTGGACAAAAAGAACCCGGGGTTGTCGAACCCACAAGAAATTTGAGTGATACAATCAGGATAGTGTTAGTTCTAGTATGCCAATCCAAATCTATACAAAATGGTGGTTTTGGTTTTGAAAACTAAGTTACAATAAAAACAATTAAAAAGTAAGCTAAACAAATAAATGAAAATGGGTTCCTTGAGTAAGAAGGTTGTCCAAGGCATAGGATCATAGAGAATTTGTTAGGTGACATTGTGTTTTCAACTTCGAATTTGCATTGTGCCAAGCTATTAGGTGGCCATGTAGCTCTCTAGAGGTAATCCGAGCACCCTACCAAGTCAACTAAGAATCTTAAACAAGCTAACCACCCACTTATCGCTAAGTACGCAGTTGTAGAAAAGTCATGTAGTAATCTCCACTTTGAGCCTTCGAACTATAGGCTAGGTAAACTCTATGGTTATGGCTCTAACAATAACCCCTTCATGTGAGATGTAAAGGGTAGTCTAACTTAGTTATTTCCACTAGTTAATCTCAACTCCTATTTATTGACTAATTAGGTAGGGCAATTACTAAGGCTTACACGGGATGTAAAAAACATTAAGTACAAATTAAGCTAATTCACTCCAATCTAGCATAATCGACACAAGATTTCAACATCAACACAACATCACCAGTTGATTCTCTACTCACTCATACCTTAGATATAAGAAATTTAGCTAAACATGGACATGAATAGAGAAATCATATATAGATATAGAAAATAAGACAAAGGAAGGGTAGAGAGTTGATACACAATACCAATCTTGAAGTCAATCTTCATCCAATACAAGTTTTCTCTCTCTAAGAATTGAGAAATTCTCTCTCTAAAAGTTAGCAAAAAGATGAGATCTAAAAATTGTGTAGACATAGTGTGTAGAGATCCCCTTTCTAAAACCCTAGCATATCCTTATATAGGACAAGTTGAGGGTGGAAAGGTAAAGTACATTAAAAATATCTAGCTAGTATAAGAGAAGGACAAGTGAAGGGCAAAATGGTCAAAATACTTAAAATATCACTTTTGGGGCCCTGTCACGGTCATGGGCACGGGGGTGCCCTAGGGTGTGCCCCTCTACGACATGGGTGTGACATAGAACATACCTCAGGACGTTCCAGAGTAAGGAACAGTGTTACATAGATCGTGCCCTCAAAATCTGCTCAAGGTGTCCTTATAAAAGTTGTAGATCTCTGAATTCCTTTCAACATTATAATTCATGGGGCAAATCAGAGCTCGTATGTCATACATAACACGATTATTACCCCGTGTGGACAGTCGTTTCCCAGGATACAACTACAAACAAAATTGAACTCTAACTGAATTAGAGAAGTCATGGGAATAAGAACGAGAATGACATTGATGAAGAACAACAAAAGGAAGAAAAAAAGATGATGAACAAGCAGTTCTATCTTCCATGCTCTCTGTTCTTGTCTCTTGTCATTTTTAAAATGAAATTCTTCAAATCCTTTTAAAGATCACAAATTGAGGGAGTTACATAAATGTGTTTGAAACTCATTAATTCCATTAGTTAAAATTAGTGTGTTTAATACCATTATACACCTTCATCCATGTTTTCAAGAGGGTGAACCAAATGTCTTTAAACTCTTTTAATTCCATTAGTTTAAAATTGAGGTGTTGTTAAAGCCATTAAATCGTTAGAAAATCTAATTTAATTCAAATCATTTAAAATTTGTCCAACGTCTCACTTTGTCATAGATTTATTGCGGAAGAGGAGATGGAGAGGGTCATGTTTTAAGGCAACTAGGATCAGTGAGATGAGAAGATCTACTTGATGTGGTCAGGTTTCAATTGTGGATGGATGGAGGTGACTCGAAACAGAAATTCAGAGAAGGGGAAACCCCAAGACCGCCACAGATTCCGGCGGGAAGGAACAATGCAGTCACTAGTCAAACGAGAAGGAACGGTGGTTCCAGGTACAGGTCACCTTCTCCAGCTCCATCAACAGCTAGGCACAGGTCTCCATCTCCATCAACAAGAATGGTACCCAAGTCAGCAGAAAGATCTTCTCCAGTTAAGGACCCATCTGTTGATATACAGGTTTCCTCCGGAAAGGTATTAAGCGGCCGCTTATCAGAAGGCTTACGACCTTCAACAATGCGTAGCCTGAGTGTTTCTTTACAGTCAGATGGCACTTTTGTGAGTAAGAAAGGAAAAGCAGTTAGTGGTGCCAAGGTACATAAGCAGCAGGTTGCAAGAAAGTCCACTCCAGAGAAGAAGACAAGTGCTCTTACAGGAGGAAAGAATACAACAACAGGCGGAAAGGGCACATCTTCCATGGATCTCATTAATAAGATGGCCAGGAGTTCGGTTCCTCCCGTTTCTTTCAGGAGGATGTCCCTTGACAGTATGCTTAAGCCACTACAAAAAACTGCTACTGATGTTGCAAAGCTACCATCAGTACACGATAGAGTTAAATTAGGACTTCGTTCCATTGATGATCATCACCTACGGGTATCTAGACCTAAGAAACTTGCTCCTAAAAGAGGCATCAGTCTGGCTCCAGCCAGGCAATCTAGAGGAACCAGTCCTACGCCATCAACTTCGCATAAGACTGCATGTAATATAGAAGATGCTCATCAGCTACGGCTACTATATAATAGACACTTGCAATGACAATTTGCCAATGCCCGAGCAGATGCTGTGTCTCATACCAAGAAAGCAATTGCAGAGGTACACATAACTTTGATCCTAGATACTATATTTCTCTATATATAATTTCCCTATCGCATATGCATAACCAATTAGTGAGTTATTACGTAATTGTATACCTAAGGAGAAATGAAGGCATAACATCACTAATCTTTCATCTTTCCTAAAAGAGGTGATCATCGTTAGAATAAGGGAATCTTGTTAGTATTTTGTTTAGACCATTGCTTTGCGGTTTCCAACCTTTGGCATTTGTATTAATGGCGCGTGGGAGAGATCATTTTTTTTCTAATTTCTGGTACTGGAAAATGAAAAAATAATGGAATAAAAAAACAATAGGAAAGAAACAAGTCATGTGATGTGATTTTGTCAACTATTGTATAGAAGAAGCCGTTTGCTTGTTCTTACATATAGTTGTTTCACATTGAAGTTATCTGTTGCGTTGTGGACGGAGATGTTCCCCTGTTTTCCTTGTTATGGCTCACTTGTTTTAAACCGAAATTGAAGTTTCATAGCACTAGTTCTAGTCTTGGATCATTCTTTATCAATATATAAAATGCAGTCACTTTCACTTTTCAAGTATTTATGTTAGAATAGAATTTCCTTTTTACATTAAGTTTTATCGAAACTTGGGTGGGTGGTGCAGAGGACTCTCTACAATGTTTGGAATGACACCCTAGCTCTGCGCAAAACAGTCACCCTGAAAAGAATCAGTCTCCAACGGTTGAGGCTAGAGATTAAACTGAACTTATTATTAAATGGACAGGCAATCATTTTCCTTACTTCGGCATTTTACTTGCTTGTACATTATTTACTGAATTACACTGATATTGATTACTTATTATTGTAGATCTTCATGTTGGTTTTAGGTTTTTTTCATTTATCATTTCATAATGAAATTTTCAACCACATGACGTTGCATGGCAGGGATATTAGGTGTCATTTTAACAACTGTATGATGACTGATGAGAAGCATTTGCATCATATACCGTGCCATGTGTTCTATATGATCTAATGTTAGATTTTTTCTCTTAATTGGATAAATAGTTGATTGTGACCCCTAGTTAGTCAAGAAACAAAACTATAAGGTAAAACATCTCATCCTATGATTCAAGGATGTCGTACTTGATGAATAAACATGCTATACAACAATGAAACAATCTTAGAAAGAAAATCACATGTTGTGTTAAGGTGTAGTTAGGTCTTTTGTCAGCACCTACCTTTGGTTCTCCTTTTAGCATGAATAACATTCGATGTGAATGTTGACTTTGAATTGGATACATAGCAAACAGATAATATGAACTTTTTCATTCTGTGTTTTATTTTTCCTCCTATTTTGTCTCTCATGTAAATCAATATTTTTTTTTTACCGTGGGGGTGCTATTATGAAATTGCATGTGTTGGTTCAGATCCCTTTTCTCGATGGTTGGGTTTTACTTGAAAGAGATCATATTAGTTCCCTATCTGGGGCCATAGAAGATTTTAAGACAGGTACTCTACATCTTCCAGTGACTAGAGGGGCAATGGTATGGTCTTCTCCACAATACGATAGAAATGATTTCAGATAGCATGAATCTCAATATTGTTACTGGATTTTTATTCTTACAGGTAGACGCTGAATCATTAAGGCTTGCTGTTTTCTCAGCTGTTGATTTGATGCAGACAGTGGGATCCTCCATATGTTCTTTACTTTCACGGGTAAGGTTCATATTTGGTTTTAATTTTATCGAGTTGCAATTAGTACATACCTAAATTACCTTCACTCTCTCTAGCACCTCTTTAACTTGGTTTGTTGTTCGTCTTACAACCATGATTGACATACAATTCTGAATGAAGACAGTTGATAAGAGATGCGATAGGAATATTAACATATGATATTTGGTTTTTCAATATAAAGATAACATATATCGTAGTAATTCTACAACTGCAGTTTATAAATATTGCTTCATGTCATGCTTTGGCATTTTATTAATACTATGTATTAGGGTTTCTTTGGGTTACTCAGTATGAACAATTTCTCCCATGTTATGTCTAGCTTCAAAATTTATTGATTTATCATGTTATATATATCCGTACTTGGCTGGTTCCTTGGCTTATATATGGGCCGGGTCCAGTATAAAAAAGTAAAATAAAAATTTGACCTGCAGCTCTTTAGTGGAGACCTTGGTTAAAACTTCTGTTCATCACAGTACAATTAGAAGATTATTGTTATAGATAATGGGTCGAAAATAATGGTGATTTCTGTGATGGAATATGGTATTGAATATCCATCCTTCATGTTTTTCATTCATTAAAGTCTTACATTGGAAATGAGGGAGAGCCATTTCTTAGAAGTGCATGTGTAGTAGAATTACTTATTCATAACATTTTACAGATGTTGCGTGTTTATAGGCAAGGAGGATCTAAGTTCTTAAAACATAATTATCTTTGTTTTTGCTTAGAAAGAAAGAAATACATTAATCAAAAAGTGGAGTGGGTACTTGAATAGGAGCCACAAACCACAAACAAAGGTTCGGTACAAATAAAGTAAAATAAAGCAACAATGAAGTACAAAGAAGAATATGAAAACACGGTCACAACACAACCAAAGAACAACTCAGGGAAAATCTTCGCCAAACTCCTTAAAGCTAGAGAAGTGAACAATGATACATGGGACCACCAAGGTGGAACCTCCAGCCTCTAGAGAGAGCGATCTGTGCCCCCAAACCAACCGAAATCCGGTGGTGGATCAGCTCCAACAGGACCCGAAACAATAACTCTCATGACCTAATAGGAGGGAAGAGAGGGATGAAGGAAAAACCTGAGAGAGGACAGGGGGGGACAAGGAAACCGCAGAAACGCCGAAGAGGAACACAATCATCAATGACTATAAAGAAGAGCAACAATAGAAGAATCTAGTTAAGAGAAGATGCTTGGCTACCAACCAGAAGCACACAACTCAGAAAATACACCTTTGTTGAACACGACTCAACAAATTCATGAGTTCGATCATAGTGGACCTATGGAAGACCCAACCATTGTGCACCAACCAGATGTGCCACAGACTCAACAACACGAGTTGTAATCATACCTTAAGGAGGCGAGGGAAACCAAGCAGAAAGGGCCACAAAGAGATGAAGACTGCCAAAGAGGAGTGGAGAGTATCGGACACCCCCAACCAACAAACAACAAGGACCAAAACCTCCAAGACCAAGTGAAAGGCATCCTCCTTTGAGAAACCGCAGGATGGATAAATCCACCTCTCGATAGCTATAAATACCTATCATTAACTAAGAACAAAACAGTAGAAACAACAACAAGTGAAAAATGCCTAGTAAAAGTCCGGACCTTGAGAGCCATTAGAGTGGGCCAAATAATGGTAGACCAGGGGGCTCTGATCTCAACCTTCAAAGGCAATTGTTACGGTCCTTGGCCCTGGATATGGGTAATTAGTCATCAAAGTGATTAGATTGAAGTTATTCTTCTAGGTGACCAAGAGGGATCAGTTTTAACTATGATTTTCTAATGCTTTATTCGATTATGATGTACCTTTTAAATACACCAGCTACAACTAGTAAAAAGAAATACTGGAGATATCAATCTCTACAACTATGGAAATTTAAAGATACTATTTCTAAATAATGCTATAATTGATTCTCAAAATACTTATTCCTATTTCTTTCCATTCTTCTCTATCGTCATTCCTTTTTTCCATCTTTCTTCTATTTCCTTTTCTGGTGGTAATTGAGGTGGCACGGAAATGGTAACAACAGTGAAAGCTCTAGAAGATGAAAAACACTTCTAATCGAGGGACTAGACCAGGGGACCGGATTTGTGATCATCTCATCGAAACTCAAACCAAAGACTATGTATCACCATGATATCCTCCATGTCCATCGTACGGGGCGATCTACTGAAATAGCAACGCCATGTACCGTCAACCCTGAAATCGAGAACTCTATTACCTTGGTAGCCACCAAGGCATAAACTCTGGTGTATCTAGTAGACATGGGAATGTCAAGGAGCCAAGGATCCTCCCAAAATCGGATAAGGGCGTCAAAGCCCAACGTCCACGGCAGAGTATTCATACCCAAGACAACAAGGAACCTTGGGTCCTGGGCAAGAAAAGCAATGTGCCGAATGAGAAAAGAGGACATCTAGGTGTGAACGGGCATGCCACCTCGGTATCACTCTAACAAGTCCTAACTATAAAAACACATAAAACACGAGGACCAAAGAGTAGCTCCCTTGGTGGCAAAGTGCCACCACCACTTCAGCAGAAGACTCATGTTGGCCTTGGTCAACCTACGAACCCCGAGGCCCCCTGAATCCTTAAAGGAACAATCTGATGGGACCTTGGGCACACCATGGCGCTCAATGTTGGAGGTCTATATAAACCTTCTCTAGTAGCGCTCCATTAGGAAGATGACCTTCTTGGGAGCTCTGAACATTGAAATGTAGAAAATGGGAAGACTCGCCAAAGTGGACTTGATGAGAGTATGGTGGCGTCCCATTGAGAGGAACCGCGTCTGCCCGAAAGTAAGGTGAGCCCGAAACATGTCAATGATAGGATTCCAAAAGGAAACAAGTCTCAGGCTAGAGCCCAACTAAAAGCTCGAGTAGGTGATCGGAAGTTGCCCAAGAGCTAACCCTGATGGTGGAGAAATGTGAGCATCAAAAGAAAAGCCACTAGAGTTGACTTCGTCGTCCGGTGGATCTGGAGTCTGGACGCAAATACGAAAGTGAGTAGAATAGCTCAAGCCATGTCAAGTTGAGCTCTATTGGAGTGAAGGAAAAGGATGGTGTCGTTCGCGAACTGAATATGAGAGATCTAAACATGAGCCCTAATATCAATACCCTGATACAAACATAGATGAACCCCATGCTCCAAGTATTTGTGAAGCCCCTCGACTGCAATGAGAAATAGGTAAGGGGATAGGGGACATCTCGGACGAACACCTTACAAAATCTAGAACTAAAAAGGTACTCATTAACCAATGCAGAAGAGAACCCCCAAAGCTAGGAGAACACCCTCAACAACCATCTGCAAGGAAAACCCATATTGCTCAGGACCCTATACAAATATGACCAATCAATCGTGTCAAAGGCCTTCTCAAAATCAAGCTTAACCACCACCACAAGAAGCGAGACTTACGAATCCGATTGAGA
The DNA here is from genome assembly GCA_036897725.1 of Erodium texanum. Lineage (NCBI taxonomy): Eukaryota > Viridiplantae > Streptophyta > Magnoliopsida > Geraniales > Geraniaceae > Erodium > Erodium texanum. The sequence goes on along the minus strand of JAYMSW010001686.1, from coordinate 6,850 downwards.
ACCTTAAAGGCAATAAGAACACTATTGGAAAGATGCCTCCCATGAATGCAAGCAGACTTGGGTATCATTGATGAGAGAGCCTATTAGTCTCCTCAAGCGATGAGAAAGACCTTTTCCAGGATCTTGTATATGGTAGTGGTCAGACTAATGGCATGAAACTTAGAGAAGGTCCTAGGCCACCTTTGGGATGAGAATGATGAAACTCGAGTCAATCCGCTTACCAAGCTGACCAGAGCCGTCTAAAAAATGGATAAAGGGCGTGAAGTCCGCACTAATGATATGCCAAACAAACCCCCAAAAAAGACCAGATTGAAACCAGCTAGGCCTAGAGCCTTGTCCCCCACACAAGAGGCCAAGGGCTGTCTAGCCTCGTCCTTAGAAAATCACCCTCAAGAGTAATAATATCCTTCCCCAAAAGCCTCAGGAAATCTTACTCAGAGAGCTAGTAGAGTGTCCGTTGGCGGAAGAAGTACCTAGTCCCAAAGTAGAGAGCAATCTATGCTTTGACTTTAGTCGAGTTCGAGTACTCAATACCCTTCTCCACAAATGAAAACACCTAATTCTTCGTAGCTCGGGCCTCCGCAACTCGGTGAGAGTAGGTAGAGTTGTGATCCCTTTCGCAAGGCTATCTGACTTTGGACTTCTGCCTCCACAAATAAGACTGTTTTAAAGTCCCCAACAATAAAAACCATGGGGTCTGCTTAGGACACTATTCACAAAGATAGGACCAAATAGTTATTTGAGCGAGCTCCTAAAAGGGCGGATGCACATTCAGGAACGTGCCAATGTGACCTAAGGGAAGGTGGATGCCGGACCAGTAGTGAACACTGTCCCGAACAAGGACGACAATCATATGAAAAATAAGATAGCTCCACACTTATAGGATGCCACCAAAAGCTTGGATTGATAGGAATTAAGCATAATTGAAGTCAACACCAAAACCATAAGCCTTGACTAACGAGGTGGAGACAGCCTGGGTCTTCGTCTCTTGGAGCATAAGAAAATCTACTCGAAGCCTCCAACCATGGGCGGCCAACAAACTCCTTTTCACCCTGGAGTGGAGGCCCCTCACATTCTAGGATAGGAAGATCGTCGAAAAGCTGTGGGGTCAAATACCCCACTGCAAAAAGAGTGGGACTCGAAATAGAGTCAAGTTTCCCCAAAGAATCTGTGGAACTACCATGGTAGGTCATGACGATGAAGTTCGCGAACCCAGCCATCACAGAGGTGACCTTTCCTTTGAGTGGGGATAAGTCAGGGTGGAGGAGCAACCTGGGAGTGTGATAGGGGCGTAAGGCCTCTTGAGGGGAGCTATAAAAGAAGGGGATGTTTTGGTAAAGTTTGAATCATCCACATGGCCTAGTCCCTGAACAAATGCCATGAGACCATACATCTCGTCTGTCTGATCATCGCTTCCAAAGTCCAACTCTAATTTTATAGTTTCTCTAACCATCTCGAACTGAACCAACTCGGTGGCCACCATCCCATCACAATCATCCTGGTCGCAAGCAGAAACAAGAACAGGCGAGGAACAATGACTTCATCTGAAATAAATATACATGCCGAAGAACCAAGCGTACCCAAGCAACCTCAATCACAACCATGTCTGAACCAACCTTAGTCACAACCATATCTAAACCAGCCAGAGCACATCCTTTAATACTTGACCCAGATTGAACAGACTTTGTAGCAACAAGACAAGTACAACCACCTTGATCATTTGGTGAAATCAACCTAGTAGCAATCAAACTATCTAAAACAATAGTGTTTAGAATGATATCAATTGAAACGGAGGCACAATCAAACTTGGTTGCAACTAAACCAATAAAGGCGACCTGCGAAGCTCTTACTTGGCTTGGAACCATGACAGTTCATCATCCCTAATAAAAGTCCTATCTTGTATCCATGCTTCGGTGCCAACCGTAATTGACTTTATCCTCACGACCAGACCAACATTAAAGGTCTAGACAGCCTCTCTGCTTGGCCTTCTTAAAGACTGAGCCTGACTATTGCAGGCTCATTTTTAGGGCTCTCGACCTATTGAGGTAGGGGGCGTTGGAGGGGAGCTTTGGAAGGGAGGCACAAAGGGGTAAAGAAGTCCTGATGAATATCGGCACCAAACGCTAATGGTAGTCATAGGCACAGCTGCTAGTGGAAGGGAGTAACAAGGAATACTATTAGAATTGACTTTCTTGACCAACACCTTCGTATGAGTGTTGGCCCCATATGCCTCGACCAAGTAGCTGTGCAAAGAGATATCTATAATATGAATGAGAGCAAAAACCCGAGTCATATGGTGCAGAACTAGGGAGAAAGGGCGTACAACTATGAGAGAGATCGTGGTCATAAAAATATCAACAATGGTGTCCGATTCCAGCATATGAACGGGAGACTGATCAAATCAACCCACAGAAGATGTCCTCTAGGAAGAACTCTTCCAGAACTAACAGAAAAGGTAAAGAACTACAGTCTCAACCTAGACTACCCATCAGTTTAAAGAGCATCCAACCGAGACTACACATGAGATATGGGAATGTTTGGAGCCAAGATCTATCAAGTCCACCCCAAGAATACCTGCTACTCTAAGACCAGCAACGATGGTGACCAAAAGAGAGGGTTGATAGCAATTGCAACAATGTAGAACTCAAACATAACTGCTATCATCTTTTAGGGAGTTGTTATGCAGAATAGAGGTGGAGCTAAGAATATGGGCTTCAGCAGACCATTGAAGCTAGACATTAGAAATACCACCCATAGTAGTAACAACTGTACCTTCTTTAGTGCATGCATGCTTCCCTAATAAAACCCAAGGAGATCTAGTCACACTCTTTTGGAGGGTTTCGGCCCCAGCATCAGGTTCAATTGAAATACCAAGTGTCCCTGTAGACACTAGGTCCACCCTTATCCAAGGTGGTTGTCCCTGCAACAGACTAAATACAAATACCAGTGGACCGAGAAGCGAAAGCATAATATTTGTTCCCGATTTCCACCCGCAAGATAAAATTTCCCACCCCATAACCATTCAATGTAGAGGCAGCATGCAAGAAAACAATGTGACGCTCGAAGTAAACAAAAGAAAATATTTTCCCTCGTGAGGCGCCAATGTCCATAAGCCCCCTAAAACAAACGAAGAGAGTCCGGAGTTGCTCCTTGGAGTAAGAGTTGGAAACATAGGTTGGGAAGCCCTTTCCACGGTGTTAGGTCGAACCGGGGGATGGCCTGTCTCTCTTGCATCGCTGAAACACCTGTCACCCCTCCTTAAGACACGGTTTCTCAACGTCGGTACTGGAATGCGAGTATGAAAGATGACCTTCTCAGCCCTCGGAAGCCTGGTCAAGGTGTTACGGGCTGAACTGGTCGTCTTCTATCAATAAAGGATACAATAGGAAGATTGACCAAGTGCTCCGCCTCAGAGATGGATGTTCCTGGCTGCCCAATAATGGCTTTAGAGATCTTGGCGGCTGCCTTGTCTGTCTCAGGCTGCATGGAAGAACACCAGGCCGCAGAGAGGTGTTTGAATGAAGCATGATTGTTTTTTAACCGCAACTAGGGTTCATCTTTCTGCAATAATTTAAGGGCTCTAGCTCCAAGCTATGTTGCTATGATATCTTTGTTTTGCTAGTGGTTAACTCTTAATAACATTGTATGGTATGGCTCGCAGGTGGAGATGATGAATAGTATGGTCTCAGAACTTGCTTATATAGCATTTCAGGAGAGTGAAATGCTTGATCACTGTGAAGCTTTTTGGTTTCAACAGCTGCAATGCAGGTAAGAAGAGAGTCTCAGAAGCAAGAACGCTGTGTAGCTAATAACTGTCCGTATATTATCCTCCAACGACATTTCATTCTGTTTTTGGCTTCAACCAGATTGAAGAGTACAGCCTTAGGACCCATGATATACAACAAACAAGTATGAGCTTTGAGAATCCGTTGACGGTCCTAGATAATTCTTTTCCAAGCTAACGATTCGTTGCTCACACAGAAACAAGGCAAAGTGTGATACCTTGTATAGTAGGTCCTCAGAGTGTAAAGCTTTTTTCCTTTTAACTTGTTTCTGTGGCAATGTCTTGTTTAATTTTGTTTTTTTGGGGGGTGTTTTGCCTTACAAGGATTCATCACATCATTTCTGCTTGTAGTTCTTTTTATTTGTAAAGTGGAAAGGAAGAGGAAAAGATGGAAATTCAATCAGTGTACAAAGCAGAGTTGAAGGAGTAAAAAATCATATTTTTGATATCATATACAAAAGGATGAATTGCTGCCGTGAGCTATACTTTTTTGCATTAGGTGAAACTTGGGGGGAGTGTAAAGCTTTGAAACGTTAATTACGACTCCCCCAAGTTTCAATTTCTGTGGAGGGTTAAAAAGGGGCAGTAAACTATCCAAGTAAAATATCTAAAATACTCTTAACTCCCTCTCAAGTTTTCAAAATTTACCATTAGAACTTCGGGTATGATTTAGACACTACGAACATCTATAGTAGTTACCTCCGATGGAGGGCTCGGATCATGGACCGAAGGTCGGAGGCCGGTCTCAACTTGCTGTGAGTGGAAGGCCCTCCGTTGATTCCGATCGGAATCCATCTCATGGCCTCAAATATTGGAGATCGTCCATGACGTAACACCGATCTCATAAAGGTGGCCTTAGATTTTATCTCGTCTAATAAGGGTTTGAACTTGGCAGGGAAGTTTAAAAAAATGACCATTGGAGGCCCACTGGTCACTTTTTTAGCAAAAATAATAAAATACAAAATCAGTTATGAAGAATTGATAAAAAAGAATTATGTTCGTTTCCTATAAATACTACTCGATGCGAGCTAGGTAATTGATGTTTTCCTCGCATATTCATTCCCATTTATATGCTTGTTGTCCCTTTATTTAGTTAGATGTTTAATAAAATCTTCTAGAATCATTAGTTTCCATGTTTTATGGCCTCATGCAGGTATTGTGAGCACTGAAGCAAAATTGAAGTAATTTGGAGGAAAAATCCGATTTTACAAACCTTACACCGAGGCTCAACTTCCAAAGAGCATATCTTCCTCATATGAGCACTGATTTCACCCCATAAGATATCAGTTTAAAAGGAACTGAAAGCGCTACCACTTTCAAGAAGAAAACTTGGGTAGATTCTGATGGAACGGTTGTCATAACGGCCATAATTTAGAGCATGGTTTTGACCGTGCCTTCCTCTAGCACGCCCCGAGGCATGGTCTAAGGAATCCCGGTGCCGTGGAGGGGCACACCCATGCCCACGACCACGCCAACGCCCAAAAGTGATATTTTAGGTGTTTTGACCTTTTTGCTCTTCAGTTGCCCTTCTCTTGTATTAGCTAGATATTTTTAATGTATTTGTAACTTTATACACTCATCTTGTCCTTGCTATATAAGGATATGCTAGACTTTTTAGAAAGAGGATCTACACACAATCTCTATACAATTTTTAGATCTCATCTTTTTGCTACCTTTTAGAGAGAGAAGCTCTTACTCTTAAAGAGAGAGTTTCTCAATTTCTAGCAAGAGAAAGCTTGTAAACTTGGATTAGATGAAGATTGACTTCAAGATTAGTATTGTGTATCAACTCTCTACCTTTTCTTTGTCTTGTTTTCTATTTCTATCCATGATTTCTCTATTTACGTCCATGTTAAGCAAAATCCCTTAGTTCTAAGATATGAGTGAGGAGAGAATCAATTGATGATGTTATGTATCTATTGAGAACTTGTGTTGATTGTGCTAGATTATAGTCAATTAACTTAACTTGTACTTATTGCTTTACCTCCCTTGTACGGTTTGGTAATTGCCCTAGCTAATTAGTAAAAAAAAAACAGGAGTTGAGATTAACTAGTGGAAATAATTTAGTTAGACTAGGTTTTAAATCTCACACAAGGGGGTTATTGCTTGAGCCACAACCATAGAATTCACCTAACCTAAAGTTAGAGGGCTCAAAGTGGAGATTGCAACATGACTTTCCTACACTTATTTAGGGATAAGTGGGAGGTTAACTTGTGTTAGATTGTTAGTCGAGCAAGGAGGGAACCAGGATTACCTCGAGAGAGCTATGTGGCTACCTAATACTAGACACAACACAAGTACGAAGTTGATTACACAATGTCACCTAACACATTCTTCATGGATCCCTGCCTTGGACATCTTTTTCAATCTAGGACCAAAAACTTGATGTCTTCCCAGAGGAAGTGTACTCCAGTCATTGTCAAGTAATAAGATTGAGAAGCAGCTCCCCTCCCCCTTCGTATTGAGTAGGAACGAGAAGAAAAAGGAACAAGTTGGCGTTGTCGAACCCACGAGGAATTTGAGTGATACAACTAAGATAGTACTAGTTGTAGTTAGTCAATCCAAGTCAATCAAGGTTTTGGAGGAGTGATATTTTTGGTATTTTGTATATATGGAAAGCAATCTTGATATGCATAAAATGAGAGTTTCACACCATCCTACGTGGAACTCCCCAAAATGCGAGGATTCACCCACACCAAAACTAGCCATTTCTAAATCACCTAAAATGTTGACATGGTAAGCTTCTATGGAATAGTTAAATGGTCTGCATTAATCAAATCCCAAACTGGAACAACCTTTGGTTTATCAAGGAAGCCAATGTCATAATGGGTTGTGGTTGTTTACGTTCCGGCTCTTCAGCTTCCCGCACACTATACATACCCACGGTACCCCGGGTACTTGAACTCATGGCCTGGCATTGAGGCCCTGGCCGGTGTATGTGAGTATGGACCCTGATGCGGACGCATCATTGCATCCAAATTGACGCCTTTAGTCCCTGCTTTGTCTCTTCTCGTCCTAAATTGAGATGAATTTTGATACAATTATCCCTATGTTACCGCTCTTGTG
>JAYMSW010001685.1:0-15668 GCA_036897725.1 Erodium texanum | reverse complement strand
AATCCTGTGGCTATCATTTTGATGAAAACAAAATCTGCTAATAAATCCAATGATTAATTTAGCAATTTAATGGCTCACAATTTACGGAAGAGAGTAACGGAAACAAATCATCTAGTAGTATGTATTGGGCTTGCTTAAGACAGAGAAAAGAGACCGGGTTATCTCTAAGCCCATCTTCACTAAGCCCAATACGCTGTACTCAAAAAACCAACCGTTTTTGGTATCCTGCTGCCTGCAAGGGATATATCCCACTCGCGGCTTCTATATTTGCTTCTACGCTCCCATATATGATTTGAATTTTTTCTCCTGTAGACAGCTGTTCAATGGATAAAGCGAGTTTATATACTCGAGCGAGTGACCGGCGCAGTACAGGCGCCAGAGCTCACACGACACGACCAGTGTTTCTTTCCAGCCAAGCTACAATACAAACTCTTGAGCTTCAGCCTCAGCCCAACCCCATTTTCAGAGAACCCTAGCGGCCGGGAAAATGGCGACTACCAGCAACGGCGATTCCAGCGGATCAACCGGTGGCGGAGAAGGAGACGGCTGCATTCTTAACTTTCCCGACGGAGTGAGGCTCGAGAGCTACAAGTACTATCTGGCTCGCCGGACCGTGATGGAGATGCTGCGCGACAGAGGATACGACGTCGCCGATTCCGAGATCAACCGCTCTCACTCCGACTTCCGCTCCATCTTCGGAGACAGTCCTGCTCTCGACCGCCTCCGTACCTGCCTCCCCCTCCGCTCCTGCCCCTCCAAAAAGGTCTCATTTTCAATCGCACACTTACATATACTTGCTGTTAGGGTTTTCCTTCAGGTACTTGCTGCCTTTTTTTTTCCATGGTTGCCGAGAAAACAGAGGGGAAATGAGCATTTTATGTTTTAATGGTATGGTACTGTTTTAGGCTGCATTACTTTTGTAATAATCCAAGGATAGTTTGAACTTTTTCTGATGATCTGTTTGCTATTGCAATATCAAAGGAACAGAAAAGGGAAGACGATGAGTTCTGATTGAGTAGGGTTTTCTATTTTCTTCTGCACTTGGAGAGCAGAGAAAAAGAAAACAGAATGTTTCTTCGTAATCAATGGTCATATGTAATTTTGCTTTTGCTGTTTTGCAGTGAATGAAGAACCGAGTAAGTAAGAAATTTGTAAATGTTGTTCTTTTGACTTCAATTTTGGAAATCCATAATAAGCAACTGGTTTGAGGTCTTATCAACTAACTAACTAATTGTGCTTAGCTAGCACCTGATTTTGGATATTCTAAAATGGGTTTTGAAAAAGGATGAATCTGTTTTTTTTGCCAAGTGCCAACTCTTAGTCATTGATGAATGGTTTGACATGTTCCACAAATTCAGTATACTGGTTTTTGTTAGTGCTTCTTTGCCTGTAGTAAATATGGTTTGCAAGTTTAATAATTGAGCACAACATGTTTGAGTATTTCTTAGTATCATTCTTCAGTTGTATAAACGAAATGTTCGTTCATACTGATGGGATATTGCTTTTGGCCTAGGAAACACCCAATGTAAGCTTCATTATGTAACATGTCAAGATGGTCATCAATCAATCCCATATCTAAAATATGATTTCTGATCCAACCAAGAAACCCTTTCCCTTTTTTACTTGAGCATTCAACTCTTCATTTTATTTAGCCTTACTTTTCTCAGCTGGTAGTAGTCATTTTTTAAGATTCACAGATAAACTTGTGGAAGCCATGAGAGTTATTTTGGCATAACGTTGTTCCTTACTTCATTTTGCAGATACTGGTTATTTTCTGTGGAACTGATGAAATCAGAAAAGCTGATATACGTCTGATATATAAGCAGATACTGGGGAAAGAGGGTTCACAGTTGTACCGCCTGATTCTAATTTTGCAAAACAAAATAAACTTATTTGCTCTCAAAGAAGTGGAAACATTTCCATTCAAAGTCGAGTTTTTCCAAGTAAGTTATCAAATGCATTTTAATTTTAGGTTGTGGAATCATAACTGATGAGTTATTAGTTGGGCTCTGAAAGACTAGGCAGATGCACCTGGTTACCCCTTGTAGTTATTCATATAACACTAAGTTAAGCCTCCATCAAATAAGTTTTTAAGTATGATTGATGTTCCTCTCCAAACAAGGAACATTGTTTAGTTGTCTAAAACCAAGAAAGGTGCTTTCTAAGAGGAAGGCATTTCAAGATACCATATTGTAGCCTCCTCAAGTCTTTTGTTATATTGTCATACGTTTAAACATCTTTTATGGCGATCTTATCTTAGTTCACTATCTTCATAGATGCCAAACAATTATATATAATCTTCTATATAATTGTAGATATATGCCCAGATCCTTATGAATGTCCTTTGTGGGCTATTGAAAGTATATAAGTGTGACTCCATTATCTAGTGTGCAGCTTAAATGTTGATTGGAACGTAAAGGCATGCAATTTATCTATGTGGTGGCTTGAGCTGGCACTAGCTTAGATTGGCTAAATAGGTGCACATTTTGTCAATGACAGAGTGGAAATTCCTGCTGGTCACTATTCATTGTCTGTCAATTTGTCCAGATTATAACGAATAAACTTTAATATTTATCTAGTAGATATTATCATCATGCTTATAAGCAATGTATGAAAGTTGATGGTATGGTGTTAGTGAATACGCCAAATTGTCCACGTACTATTGAGCTTAATTTATTGGTTTCTTTTAGCTAACAAGACCCAGATTCATGGTTTAATACTGCCACGGCTTGTTTTGCCTTCAGATCAGTGACTTATATGCCAATATCACAAAGCACACTTTACAGCCGAAGCACAAGATACTGACTTCTGAAGTAAAGAACACCCTGTTGAAGAAGTACAGTGTGGAAGACAAACAGGTAATTATAAAAATTACTGTAGATTCTGACCTTTAAAGAACTAATACAAATTCTGGTTTATGCATTTAGTTTTAGTCCATCAATGGAGATTCATTCAGAGGCCCTGTTTCAGCTTCTGTTCCTCTTCTCTTAACATCTTACAATTACCGACCGACCGAACCAAAGTTAATTACATACAGTGTTGTATTTTGTTGTTTCTGTCAGCTCCCTAAGATGGTATCAAGTGACACACTGGGTCGGTACTACGGATTGGAGAAGGGACAAGTGATGAAGCTTATATACCAAGGCGGGATAGTTGATTCCTTCCAAACTTACCGCAGCGTGGTTTAATCCATCCACAAGAACTAAGCATAGTCCTAATCACTGATGAGGATGCTTTTGATGATCTTTTCATTTCTTACACACATTTAAGAGTTTACACATGAGAACTTTGAATGACCTTGGAGATCTCTTACACTTGCTCTAATCAAACTATAAGAACATCTTAATAATTTCTATTCAATTTAGTCAAAGATTATGAAAAATGTTTGCCCCGATATAAATCTGCTATATATGTGTTTGATTCCTGAAATGGTTGTGACCCCAATGGTGGGACTAGACAAGAAAAAATGTTGCAAACATACTTACTATATCTGATGATGACTCCTTCAGTCTCTCCAGCAGCCAAATTTCCCAACAGATTTTCACTTGAACATCTCCAGATATATTCAACAATGTCTTGGCTAGATCATAGTCTACGGAGCAGCAAAGACGGAAGGTTTCCCTTCTTTGTAGAAGCTCCAGCCTCCAAGACATGGAAACACTGATAATAGTGCAAGGAGAGAGTGTCTTCGGGTAACCAACTGTCCCAAAACTAACTCTCAGCATTTGGTGTTTTGTACAATACTTTCCAAATGGGCAACAGCTGAGCATTCCAAAGCATTTTATGAGGGATATCAACTTGCGAATCTTAAATATTTGATTCGCACGTTAGGAGGCTATATATTATTAACAAATGCCAGTTGCTGGAAAAGAGAGGATTTCCTGTACAGGATATCTCACATTTCAGATATTTGGACTTCACATTATTGACTCGAATTCTCTGATTCCTCGCTTCAATATAACCTGTACTGAAAGTTGATTGAGTTAGTCGTGCCAATAGAATGAAAATGTCTAACAATCTCATCATATAGAAATTCAGATAACATCTGTTTTATGCTATACGGGTGAGACGTCTGGACAGACTCCTCAAATATATTTTATATGCAGGCCAACTTACAAACATAACTAAAAAATGAATAATTTTATTAATTCTAATAAACCAAGTGCATCACAGACAAAACACAAATATTGTTTGGTTGTTGGATACTCTTAACATGCATAATGATATATGCACATCCCCTTCCATACATTTCCTAAACTGAATGAGACTCAAGTTTCAAATTTGAATTGAACCAATACTTGTTCCATCACCTGAATTGAACCACAGCAACTGAACCCTGAATCCATTCCTTATAATACAATTATTTAATGAACTCTTTGTTAATCAGTTCCAACATATTTCAATCATAATATCATTATCCTCCCATATCTAATATTTGCTTTCGATCCACTACAAGACATTTAATGCTACGTACATACCACCTTTACTGAATACAAATCAATCAACATTCCAGAATGTCTAATTCGAAGGTCCAACTCATTGGTCTTCCACAGTCAATTTTTTTCTATGACAACCAACAGAAAAATGTCCATCTAAGACTTAACAACAGATAATTTCATTTCTGTAATATAACTTGTATAAAAAAAAGACTAATCACTACCATAATGAACTCCAGAAAGTATAGTATGTAGAGTGAGAACCAGAGAAGACACAGATAGAAAGGCACTAAATTAATTACAGCAGTCCATATTACATACCTGATACCTCACATTTATTGTCACACATGGCACCACAATGCGAAGTGAGCATGTTAAGACACCCAGGAATCCTGGGTCAGGATATCATCTTCAGCTTGAAAGAAATAACATTTACACCTTCTACTTCAATTACAATTCTGCGCACATTAATATTCACACAGCTACTGTCACTCAACACATAGAGATGAAAAGACTTCAAGTCACACATGAGAAGAAGAAATGGAAAATTAATAGACAAGTAGAATAAAAAAGTAAGGTAGCATGGACTACTCCACAGCAAGTCTGAAATTGAACTTGAACTCATGACTTGCTAAGATGATGATCACATACAAACCTAACATACCAACCATCACACCAAATACCACCATCTAACAACAGTAGCCAACAACATAATGAGGTGTATCAAGCAAAAATTTAGCAAGACAAATACATGCCAAACAAACTTCCATAATTGGCAGATATTAGTCTGTCAATACTTACTGATACAATACTCTCTTATGTCTTGACCTTGAGACAATTCAGGATACAAGTCACTCATTCTTTAGATACTTAACAGATGACAATGGTGAGTATAGACATGCATGCATGAATTTTCTTGCAACTATGTGGTGACAATGATAATACGGCTCTTTTACCAGCATGTGATTGAGAACCAGTGACTGACTATGACATGAAACCTCAGCATTACCATAAAACCGTAAAATCATTACTACACATCAGTACACACAGAAGAGATAAAGGAAGGAATTACCCTAGTAGAATTATGAAATATTATTGTTTCATTGAGAAGCTTCACCATCTCCAGGACAAGTGAATGACACATTCTCTGAAACTTCAAAGTAAAGTTTAGACTTGAATTGATCTACATGATGGGGCTCAGCCAACGAACAAGGATCTTTAGATCCTTGGTGATAAAAAGTTTGTTTAGTTTTAGAGTTCTCAGGCAAGTGCTCCACAGGCGAGTTCTTCATGCTTGTTGTTTTGCGGTCACATGGAATCTTTGCAGTAGCAGGTGATTCGGGTATATCCAATTTCCTATGGAAGAGCAAATGGGCCACTGTTCGATCTATATGATTGGTCTCTGTTTCAGCATCTGGCATCCTTGCATACCTTACAAAATTAAATTAGGTCAAGGAGGGAGATTAGGTATATAAACAATTAAGCTTTTCATTCAAATACTTGTAAGTGGACATCATATTAGTATCACTGGTTACACAGAAAGTATCCTGGAGTTATGCATTTTTCACAAAATAAACTATAAATTCAAAGAGAGAATAAATTTCGATAAGAGTAATGATCTCGACAGGGAACATACAAAATAGCATGCAATAACAAACCCAGTGGAACCCTAGTTACCTATAACAAGCTGATAGCAATGAAGTGGAGGTTTGAAAATAAAGTTCTATGAGATTAAAATGCTTTTCTTTTTAATCAACAGTGATTAGATTAAAAATGCTATATTATGTTCTTCCAATGTATTGAATGAAAAGATTATGTGATCATGCAATGATATGAATATGTATTAAATAGAGGATGAACAAGTACCAACAATCATCATATATCTCCCTTCTACATAAGGGGTGGTCCTGATACATGTCAATAATTTCTAATAAAAAATAAAATCATCATAGACTTCCCGGATTTAATTCCTGTACTTATGGTTATAGTTGCTTATGACTTTTTAACTAGACTTGAAAATTAAATGTCAACAAAACAGAAATGAGTGTTCAAGATTGTTCTTTAAAATAAAATCAAAACAAGTAAAGCAAGAAACATAATGTGAACATTAACATTTTCCTGTAAAATAATGTACAGGTAGAAAAACTCTTTTCTTTCCAGATCACTCCTTTTCCCTCCTTTCGTTCATGGGTAGAAAGACCTACTTGAGAGGATGGGCATATCATTATACCCTTTACAAAATAGGCATCTCACCCCCATTAAATCCAAGCTGATGGAAAGTAGTTTTTTACATAGTTCCATTATCATTACCGTTCACTAAATCTTCCACAGTCTCCTTGAAGATGAACTAATCAATTATAGCAAAAGCTATTGACCATCCTTTGTTATGACAGCTTGATAAATCTTTTACGTGCCAGAACGAAGATTAATACATATCCTACTTGAGTATGTAAAACAAAATAAACTGTGAGACTTCACTAACCTGTTGGTGTTATTTATTTCTAGTTTCCCAAAAGTTCCATGTTCATCCCTGCTACTTTTGCTAGTACTGCTTGTATCACTAGCATACTGCCTCTGCACCGCACTGTGGCCCAACCGGAGCAAGCTATCTCGTATGCACAGTCTTATTCTCGTGTCCAACTGTAGTAAGACATTACTTAGGTATTTGTAACTAGGCACAAATTACTCGACAAGGACAAAAATTTAGATGTGAGCCAACACACCTTTGCAACAGTATCTTGAAGCCGGTTAAGTATTATCTCCTCCCATGAATAACCACCAGGTGCCACAGAGATGGCATTGGAGTCTTCATGGTCTATAGTTGAACTTGGGTCAAGAGAAGATAGATTGCTTAGATCTTCTATTTCAAGATCAGCTCCCTCTAGATGCTGAGTTTGATTATCCTGAGGACATTTTTGAGTGATGCAATTATCAACAGAAGTTTGATGATTAAACTGCTGCTGCTGTTTCTTGATGGCAAGCATCGCCTGCAACTGCTGCCTTCTCCTAAGTTTTTCAATCTTCTCTTGAGGTGTCATGGTCTGATGTTTCAGAGAAGTGTCTGCTGACTTGTTGGGTGAAATTGCATTGACTGAAGATGCTTCATGACCATAAAGCAAAAGCTGATCCTTAAGTTCTGCAGATTGTAGGTGGGACGGCATAGACATGGTAGAATAAGGATGTGAAAGATTTCCATATGCAGATGAGGGGATAAGTTGACCAGTGATGGGCTGATAGTGCAAATGCTCTGGTTTGTGAATCTGCCTCTGTTGATCGACAATTGAAGGGTTGTGAGATTGCACTATCGAAGGTGCCAACTGGTTGAATTGTCCAGATGTATTTATCGGTGAAGACCAGCTACCGAATAAATCTTGCAGCACTTTCCCCCCACTTCGTTCATCAGACTTCTTACTTTTCAATAGTTTTCTTGGCCTATAAGTCTGCACATGTAAAAGCATAGTAATGTTTTAGCCTTCAAGCTGAGCAGTTATATTGGCAGAAGCAATTAGAAAATTCTTACCAGGTACACATAATTGACGACATAAATGTTTTCATAGAAGACAAAGGACATTACATACTATTTACTGGACATGTGGTCCTTTTAAGTTCTTACCACAAATAATGACTATTGTTCAGGAAGTATGCATCATTGTAATAGTCACACACTTAGCGAGCAATCTTAGGGAGTTCAAACATACTAACTGTTGAATTCTAAAAATATGATGTATTATCGATTGTGAACTTGATTCTTCTTTTTTCAATACAATGAGAACATCCATTTATATAGGGATTAACTCTATGCTAAATAGGAAATATATTAATACTAAGCAATATAGAAATAGGAAAAGCTAATAGGAAAGTAGGAATAGGAAATACTTGTAATAGGAAATAAACTAAATTCTAACACAATAACAAACGATGATTGCAGCTTCTTATTTAGTAACAATCTTGCTTTCCTTTATCTTGTTCCTATGATTTTATAAAAGAAAATTCTCTCTCTGGATGTGTGGTGGGGTAGGGGGTGAAGGTTACAGGCCAGTGGCGGACTCAAGAATTTTGTGATGATGAGGTCAGTAAAAATTTGATAAAATACAACTCACACAAATATCTGGGCCTAAATAATTTTATAGGGTCAAGACTGAGGTGGGGCCTGTGCGGTCAGTTGACCTCCAAAAACCAAATGTAGGTCCACCACCACTGCATCACTACTAGATCAGCCCAGAACCCTAGTTGGTGCCGGTTCGTCTGCAGGATCTAACCTAGTTCAACCTATAGTAGTTCCACGGGAGAGCATGTAACCATTTTGTACTTATTCAGAGTAGCTTGCGGATTGGGGTGGGAGCTATCTTTTATTTGGAAACAATAAAAAAACTAGAAAACACCTTGATTCATTTGAATGATGTTTGAGTAGAAGGGGTGAAACCCTAGCATGCGGGATATGAGCACCAACATATTTGTTTTGATCATGACGGTTTGGTCTTTGTATAAGGATCTCCATAGTTTAAATGTGGATAAGTCAGGGATATGAACGGTGATGAAAGTTCTCAATGTCACTGTAATGGAAAACTTAAGAAAGAGATATTGAAACAATTTGACCATGGTTTATGTTAAATTTCCTCCAACACAAAAGCATAAGCTATTAGGCACAAAACCAAGTTCTGATACCATGTTAAACTTACTCGAACCCCAAAACTTAAGCTATTAGGTGGAGAGCCCAGCTAGTATATCAAGTAGTCACTAAATCCACATTCTTTCTTACAAGAATATGAAAGTCCTAAGATGGAAACAAATCAAGAGTCTGAGTTCCTGGGCAGCTGATCTGGGATTAGAGCCATCCCTCTGAGTTCATACAAGGGGAAAACAAAAACAAAAGGCCCCACATACCAAATCCTAGAACCACTAAGGAATATCTCATCCCATTGAAGAATCTGATCAACTATAGTGCTCAGTAGGGATGGATGCACCATTGCAGGTACTAACACAAAATCAAGGATAATTGATGTTTTATTTTTTACCTTGGCAATATTTAAACCTTTGTTTTAACCTCAAAACACAATGCATTCATTCAACAACTGAGAAATGACCAAGGGCAACATAATGGGGAAGTTCATCACCATAATTTGCAAGCATTGATACCTTATCGGCAAATTCACTTGGGGTCATAACATTTTGAGCTCTAAAGTGAGGCTTTTCAACGATTGCCTTCCCTGCCACACCAGAACCTATCTGCCAAAATCAAAGAAGTATGGATCAATTATTAGGTTC
The DNA here is from genome assembly GCA_036897725.1 of Erodium texanum. Taxonomy (NCBI): domain Eukaryota; kingdom Viridiplantae; phylum Streptophyta; class Magnoliopsida; order Geraniales; family Geraniaceae; genus Erodium; species Erodium texanum. The sequence goes on along the minus strand of JAYMSW010001685.1, from coordinate 5,967 downwards.
ATTGATTCAAGTTAACAGCATATAGTAGTTAACATATTGGAACCACGTTAGTACCTGCTTCAGCATGTGATTACTTTTACCTCCAACATATTCTACATGGTCCATGGTTGCACTTGAATTCTGTGAACCATGATATGCAGGGTCATACATTTTCTCTGAATCAAGAGTGAAAGACTTGTCATCCTGCCTATGTTCTGTTTTGATCCCCAGTTCAAGATGCTCAGATGTATCCGTTAACGTCCCAAACCCCAAACTGGGAGAGTCCAGAGACATGAGCAATGATTTCATTGGGCTGCCACTTACATCTTTAGAAGAGGCCCATAACTCTTCATCATTACCAATACTTACATTACCAAATATCTCATTATCATTGCTGCAAAACCATCACTTGTGAGAATATGGAGTCAGATGGATACCATTGCATATGAGAAGAACTAGGAATGTGAAAGAGAAGAATAATATCACAAGCAAGCAATACGGACAGTTTCTCACAATTAGACCAACTTATCAAACTCTTAAAAATGAAGTACAGTCATATAATATTTTAATCCATCAGATCCTAGGTCCAATTTTATTTCAATGTATTACATGTAACATATAACTCCAAGAAACACAGCATATTTGTAAACATACTGGAAGGACCAAACTACTGAAGTTGTTAGTGTTTTCAAAATGTATAATTTAAAGCAAATTGTGGACTGTGATATGTCGTGGGCTCGTTGTAGGTCCTTTTTGTTTGGTACTATGTTAATTCCTTTGGGCTTATACATAGGCTTAGCCCAGCCATTTCATTTAATTGCTTTCTGGGCTTGTATCCCAGCCCAGCCCAAGGCCCTTGCTGTTTTACTTTAAGTGTCCGTTGAGAAATGAGGAAGTCTAGAACTTTCCCATTGTTGTTTGTCTCATCCTCTCACACTCTCTCTGTGTCTGCCTCCTGTCCTTCTTCTTCTCTGATCCCTCCTCCTCTCTCCCTCTAACAATATACCCAATATAGTAACCCTAATCTCTTAAGGGTTGCGCCTCCATCATCCCTACCCTTTTCTTGCTATCAGACTGGTAGGTCAAATTGAAAGTAAATCATCAGTAATTTGACAGTACAAGGATGGACTACCTTGTGTACTTCAAATAAAATTTAAGAAAAAAATTTGTGCATTAACCTGATTTATCAAGTTTTAAAATTTTGAATGGCGTAAGATTATCTGTGGATGATGGCAAGCATCCATATAAAGGTGTTGACACAATCATGCTTCAGAAGATATGCCAAATTTTGTATTACCTGAACACTCTGTCAAAATCATCAAAGCTTCCAATATTACCCCAACCATCATCAACAAAATCCCCTAGTTCTTTACTTTGCTCAGGATTTTTAGAAACTTCGGGATCTTTAACAAGTTCATAAGTCCCTGCTGAAAAGGATGTAAAATTAGAAACCACAAATTCAAATCAAACTATGTCGTCAACTTTCATTGTAATACCTGAAAGTTTCATTACCTCCAGATGAACCATATTTTGTAGTTTCATTCACATCATCTGAAACTTCAGTACCCAAACAATTTTGACCAGTTTTGGTGGCATTTGATAATGATGACTCAGGCCAGGAGTCTAGGCCAGATCCTGGAGCCACCATTCCTTTATTTGTGGAGAAATTGGAATTGCTGTTCAGCTTTCTGCCATGAGCTTCACTTTTAGTCCTGTGTGTATCTTGCCCAGTTTGTCTCACAGAATCTTGATTTAAATCCTTGTCATAGTCTTCACTTCCCTTTTGATAAGGTACAATATGATCATCACTCTCACCATCCTCACCCCATACTACATTTGCAAGCTGAAAATACAAGTATTAAGAATCACCATGACTTTTGAGAATGGCAACAACCTACTAAAGAATGATTCTTCAAGCGATTGACAGCACAAATGATTGATAAATAAATAAAAACTCTTTCACAAGACTGTTAGTTGAAATGTTTTGCATGGGGCAACAGGCAACCAATGAAAAATGTTTTCCTGGTGTTGCATGCAGATAGTTTCGATGTTTCTGCCAAAACATTCAGAGTTGCAATTCAACTTAGTACTCCCTCCAAGCCAAAATAAGAGCCCCATTACTGTAATTGGATGCTCTAACATAAGTGTCTAATTTCTTATATTGGAAGTTAGTTGGGTATGAATTGCCAATAATATCCTTGGGATAATAAATAACATGTGGAGATAAATAATGGGAGTAAAAAAAGGAAGAACTAACTCCCCTTATCTTCAATGAAAAGTAACTGGGACACTTATATGCTAACAAGAATGAAGAGACCCAAGTCACCCCTGAAATTGACTTCCAGCAGTATTGGGCAGAAACAATCAGGCAATACACTGACACAGGTTTTTTTTTCAAAACCTGGCAATCCAGGTTATCTAACTGTTATATAACAATTATCCCATGATCAGTTTACAAGTTGGTTGTACATCAATTTATAGAAAACCCTATAAAGTAGTAACTTATCTGAAGATTTTTATTTTGTGTTGAGATCATAGATACACTTTGGGAGAGAGGGTTTGAACTGAAGACCTCTCTGTATCATGCAAAGTCCATCCACAGAGACCAAATGCTTGCTAGATGGGAGAACATGAACTTAACAGGGTTGCTAAAAAAACAATTACACTATTTGCATAAGCAACTTAATGTTGCCTATGTGACTGATTCCTTGATAGACCCACAGGTACCCTGCTGCAATGGATATGGTACAATCCCAATAGCGGGTCCATAATTCTTTTGGGTTTGACTTCTGAAATGTGTGAATAACCAATAGAGATACAACATAAATATAGTACCAAGTGCTAAGAACTTATAATTTTCACTTGAGAGATATGAAAAGGTCAGCACACGATGCCTCACAGATCTATCTATTGGTTACATCAGCCGATATACTCATATGAGAACTCAGTTTCAATCTGAAATTATCTGAAGAAACGAATAGATGTCCTTCAGATAACACGTCTATTTCTCTCCATCGAGATATAAAAAGGTGGGCCGACCATGCTAATCTACATAGCCGAGAGGACTCTAGTTTGAGAATTTATGCATACAACTTTTTTCTAATTTTTCCAGGTCTAAAAGTTGTTATTAATCGTTATTGTTAGATATACTATTTGGTTTGACTTTATCATTTCACCAAGTCCACATGGTAAGTTTTTTTATTGGGTTTCCATGTAAACCCAAGAGGTATTTACTTTCACTCAGTTTCTCAACAAAATTATTATTGAGGATATATAACTAAGTTTTCTACATTCTCCTGTCTCAGATCTAATTCTTTTTTGCACCTTTTCACAAGGTTTCCCTCTGTTTCCTTGACAGTTCCCTTTTGTTCTAGTTCAATCCCTTAATCCTAGCTATTCTTTGCTGGAAACCCTAAGTGTTCTGCCAGACCCTAATTCTCTGACATAATCCAAACACCCTCTTGGAAAGTGTTAAAATATATGCTTGAGTACTGGTTGTAATTAGGTCTAGTTGTCAAGGGATGTTAAGTAGGACGTTGTATTTACTGAATCAACCATCAAATCATTCTCTAGTTTGAGAGTTCACATGTGGATCAAGAGACGAGGGGAGATCGAACTTATGACTGAGTATATGCTTCAAATTAAGATTTCTAGCATCTTATCACCATGCCCGAAACTTGAATTATGTTTGATGGTTATTTTAGGAATTTTGGGGATAAAATTAAAACACGGAGCTATCTACAAAACTGGGTTCTGACATGTTTTGCTGAACATTCCCTAGATCTTAAGTTCTAATTGCCAATCAAATATCTTTGAACCAAAAACCCTACTCATAAATTACTCTCATTATCCAGAACATTTCCTGTAAAATTTACCAAATATGGATAAAACCAACAATTCTGAGTTTCTAGTCACGGATACAATGGCACACAAATCAAATCTTTCTATTTTTATCAATTACCGCCAAAATATCCACATCAATCACACCAAAAAAGAAGTAAAAACACGATATAGAACAATTCACACACAAAAATATATGCATAAATGCCCAGAAAACAGAAAATTGGGATATTCGCCTAAAATTTCTGCTAACTTTCTTCGTACATCAAAACTCAACCATTGAAAAACAAATTGAACACAGAAAAGGCTACATAAAATAGAAAATGGAAAAAAAAATGGATTACCTCTTCTTCGTTCCAATAAAACATATCTGGAGAAACATCAACAAAATTCAACAAATAGCACGAAATCAGAAGCAGCAACGCGCTCGCCAAGTGATCCGAGCATCTCCGTCCTCCCTAGAATCAAAATCTAGGAGAAGAACATCGTAGTAGCAGCAGAGCAAAGACGAGAAGATGGAGAGAGCTGTTCGAGTTTTCTCTCTCTTCAGAAGAGGCGGAACCAAAGAGACGGGTGAGGGACCCACTTCGCGTGAGTCATCATGTGATAGGTTAGGGTGACACGTGTAAGCAGCGCGTTATCAGAACTTGTGGTAGATCTATTGCTCGAACGTGATTGGGCAGGGGCTTCGTCGGGATTTCACGTTCCTCATTTGTGGCCGTTAAGGTTGTGGCTGTAATTGCTTCGGAGGTGACTTTCACTGCCGTCAAGTGGACAATTACTATTCCATGTTCTTTCTATTTTGGTCGAGTCAGCTCAGCTATAGTTTTTTTTTTCCTTAATTTGGGTTTGATAAATTTAATTATCCAAATTAATTAGACATTAGAAAAGGTCAATGCTAGCCAACTTTTTTTTTTTCCCAAAGTATGAATAGAGTTGTGTTTGATGGAACTAGTGGTACTGGTGAATCTACAAAATTAAAGGTGTTGCTTTCGGGAGTGGAAGGTTTGGTAAAATGGCTATTTTTAGAAGGAATTGAACGTGGTGAGCTTTTGGGTGTGTTTTGTTTGGGAACTACCAGGGTGTTATTTGACCAAATAAGAAGTATAAAGTCAACTTTTTTTTTGTATGGCTAAAGTAGGTTTGGTTAAGTTGCTTTTTTTAGGATGAGGAAGAAAAATGGTGGGCTTGGGGTGTCCTCGCTTTGAGAATCCAAAAATGGTAGAAAAAAAGAGAGATCAAATTTCACCAACCAGTACGGGCCTGACTCTTTTCTCTCTCATTTTGGGGGAATTACTCAACGTAGAACAACTCGCTTAGAGGAAGAAGAGTTGTAGAGCCATCATCACTACGTGACAGACTGTGAAGACGGTCAATGAGCAAGGAGGGAAGCTCATGTTTAATTGGGATTATGGGATCGGCCGACCATCTTGCTTGCACGCCGTACAAAAGATTATTAGAGACATCATGTCCATAGTTCGCGGTTACATGTTGATGAACGTCCCTACATTTAAACACCTAAACGATCCTAATATAAACATACTGTTTCATTAGCTCCAGATAAGTAATTTAATATATTAAATGTTGTTTATTTTATTATTTTATATTGTTACTAAATTAAGTATTTCAAACTTGTCCCGTGTTCACACAGTGCCTGTAAGTCATTGACCTCACTTCCTTAGAACCCTACGGTTGGATATGGGTTGAAGCACATACAAGGTTCAGATAGTGGAAGAACCACATCCACGAATGGGTAAAAAGATGAGTCGAGAAGAATAAGACCGACACGGACCCCGAACCCTGTTCCTCCAACCCTTATATAGTTCATTTATGCGATGCATCTTAGTGTCTAATTCGACACTTTTCGCCAAATCTTTAGCTAATCTCGGTTCCTTTTGTGTTGAGTTGATGATCTATTAGTCTCTTTTCTAGTGCTCTTTGATGTATTTCATGTCGCATATGAAATGAGGCAAAAATGGGTGTTTTTCGGGAAAAAGGGAGCAAAAGTGGAGTCTTGCTTGAAGAAGACACGGAACCTGAAGCCACTGTTATGGCACGCTAGTGATCACGGGCGTGCCCAGCAGCGTGGAGAAGAGTCGTTGCCACTGTTCTGGCATTTCCAGTGACCCTGGCGAAGAAAACCGCAGA
>JAYMSW010001684.1:0-15671 GCA_036897725.1 Erodium texanum | reverse complement strand
AAGGTTGTGATTGATGCTTATCATCTCAAAACAGATGGCACACTCATAAGTGAAGCTAGGGACCTGATGAACCCGGAGATCATAGTAAACCTGGAGGAGCTGAAGAAACTGATCGAAAAACACTTCATGTGAGAGCTTAAGCTATTCTTATCCAAGCTTTCACATGCTCTTTGGTCCTGAATCTGAAAGCCTGATCAGGTTCATTTGGAGCTTAAGCATCAATTGTTATAGAACTCGGTAAGGCATACTGTGAAGAAATATATGGGCACAAGACTGAACATTTTTCTTGTGGTGCCATGCAATGGAGAGAGATGGTCTTGCATAGTTGCTTGCTGAGTTTGTTCATTTGTACAGTGTGCCTCTTAATAATATGATATTTGGCTTCTTTTTTTGAATGAATTTAGAAAATAAAAACACCAAAACTACTAGCTAGTACATGTAATTAACTCTCTTTTTTGCACTACCTAAACTATTTATGGTCATTTCAATTTGGTCATCTTGAGCCTTTGCTTGGTTCAAGAGAGCTTGTTCACTGGAACCCAAACACCAGAAGAGAGAACGAAAAACACTATTGATGAACCCCACAGTGTTACTCGATCCTGCATCTTCCTCAAACCAAAACCAAATCTTTGTAGCCAAGGGTGTTTTAGTCATTAAACGAAATTTCCTCATCATGTGCTGGTCACATGATTGATTCTGACGAGCCGTGAAACTCGAGTGGGGGGTACTTCCGTAATTACACTAAACGCGAGGATAACATAAACGTCTACATTGGATAGGCTTGTTTGGTTCATCGTCTTCAGAGAGTACCCAAGTCCATAGCTGACGCTCTGAGCTCTTAGCAATGGCTTCCTCCTCTGTCCAGACCAGGTCTGAAGCTTGACCCCCAACTTAATTTCATCGTCTATTTACCTTTCCTTTCTTCACTGAATTGAAAGCTTGCTTCTTTTAATTTCATTTTCTCAAACTAGCCTTCCTCCTCTGCTCATATTCCGAATTTTGCTTCTGGAAAACTAATTATGGTGCAGTATAGTTCCTTATGTAATGGGTATTGTGCTTTCTGCATTATTGTTGCAGTTCTAATATAATAAATGTATTTTTTGTGTCACGAATTTGATTTTGGGGACTCTTAAGACCTGGGTTTGTGTGAGTTCTTCCTTTACTTGAATCGCATTTTTATAATTGCGTTTTTTGAAAATTTATTGAAGTGAATTTTCTATCCATTCACTCATAGGATTGTTCGAAGCACTAATCAAACAATGTATTAAAGTTGATTGTATGTCTTGCGGGAATTGGTCAATACTCAATTACAAGGAAGATACTAAATGTTTTGTTTAAGAATGAGAGTAATCAATGGTACTCCATATGTGCATTGTTTTTTTTTTAATGTATAAATGCCAACAACAGGTGATGCAGAATATAATAGCTAGAAATGTGATTTTTTTTTTTTTTTTACATGATTGAGTTGCTGCAAAATTTAGTAGTTTTGTTCAACTTTAGGTCTCTTCACTGTGGATGAAGTTCTTATTTCCTCTCTTCCATTTCTATTTCTCCCTGAAATATGGCAATAAGTATCTATTACAGTATAATAGCATGAGTCAAACAACAATAAACAAATGCAAAGGTCGGTGTTTAGCTTCTCTGAGGTAGCAGATTAAAGACTGTATGATGGTTAGAGGTTTAGCTAGAAGAAAATGTGTTTGGCATTATAGAAATGATTCTGATATAATAACACAACTTAATTACCTAGAATTTAGAGTTGGGTTGTTATGTCCCAACTAGTTTAAATTCCACATTTGTATGATCGTTGGAGGTTTTTGTCGAATCTAGGTTTAGGCATTGAAAATTTTGAGTGAAGGGGAAGTAGTATGGATGTAAGTTAACAAGTGAAAATCTTCCCGATTCATTTGTCTCCTACTTTTGTTTCCCTGACTTTACCAGGATACAAGCATATCCTAAACAAATTTTTGATAGTTTCTTTATGTAGATTATTTTTCGAGTTTCACCAGCATGAATTAGTGAATAACGTTTCAGATCCATTTGATTGCTTGGGGATTGGAGAACATGAAGTTTTAATTGGTTTTTTGTTTCTGTTTGCTCTTAAGAACTGGTGAAAATTTCAACTCTGCAGTGCCATAAAGCTGTGTAGGAAAGGGTGAGAGGAATGATGGATTTGATTCCATCATAATTTTTAAATTTGAAAGTTCAAATCACGCAGTTCGTTTCTTAGTTTTATCCTCTCTGAAAACATAACAGCACTGGAAATTAGTTGTATAAAACTATAAGCATGACTTTGCATCTTGATGCCTTTACGCAGTTTTTCTCCTGATTATCTTAGTTGGATTACATAAGTGTATTGTTCTGTAATAACATGTTTCATGTCATATATATATCAGCATCTTGAAGTCAGCCTTTTTTGGTGAGAGAAATGGGATCGGTGTTTCTGTAGTTCCTGTGCAACGTGTTGGTTTTATCAGAAAGACAATCCAATGCAAGGAATCAAGAATAGGGAAGCTGCCCATTCAGGTGCCATCAAATGTGACAATTACAATGGAAGAACAATATTTCAAAGTAAAGGGTCCTCTGGGAGAACTTGAAAGGAGTTATCCACGTGAAGTGAAGCTTGAGAAGCAGGAGTCTGGAACCATAAAAGTCATGAAGGCCATGGAAACTAAAAGGGCCAACCAAATGCACGGCCTCTTCAGGTGAAATATATTTGTGCTTGAGAAGGTGATTTTGTTTTGATTATTTGAGTTCTAATGGCTCTACTTGCATGTGTAGGACACTTACTGACAACATGATAGTGGGAGTCTCGAAAGGGTTTGAGAAAAAACTTCTACTGGTTGGAGTTGGGTATCGTGCAGCTGTAGAAGGAAATGATTTGGTATTGAATCTTGGGTTCTCGCATCCGGTGAGGATGGCGATACCTGCTGATTTGAAAGTGAAGGTGGAGGAGACTACAAGAATCACTATCAGTGGATATGACAAGAGCAACATTGGTCAGTTTGCAGCTGACGTCAGGAAATGGAGACCTCCGGAGCCATACAAGGGTAAGGGAGTGAGGTATGCCGATGAAATTGTGAGGAAAAAGGAAGGAAAGGCTGGTAAGAAGTAGTAGTAAGTGGGGCTGTTATCTCCTATTTGTGTTCTTGGATAGAAATGAGTTGAGTTGAATATTTCCCTGCCTTGACATTGGCAAGAACCACTAAGGTTTCATTCTTGGATGTTTACACAATTGTATGTTAAAGCTTTGTTTTCCATCCATTACTTCAGTACTGGCCTTTTTTACAGCTTCTTCAACCTGCAACACATTTTGATTGAAGATTTTGCATTATTTTCGTTTCATATCCATCATACTGGTCCATATCCTCTGTATTAGCCATAGAATACTTAGCCACAATAACTAAAAATATATTGTCACTGTGACTTGAATCTTATTACCTGATCAAAGAAAGCACTTGGGCGTAGAAAACTAGTTGAAGTGGAATCCCAAAAGTGGTAACATAAACATTATTAGCATTGTAACAAAAGCTTGCCATCCGCATCCAACAGCTATGAAAACACAGGACCAGAAAGACAAATATTTACTCTATTGTCAAAATCAAACTCAATTGTTGTTACTCATATCAACAAGAATTACACTCAAGAACTTTCCTACGGGGCAACACTTGCTCTCCTCTGACGCCAACTTACCCTAACACTACCAAATTACCAATACTACAAGGAAGTGTGAAAAAACCGGACACTATCAGAAAGATTGTAAGGCATATGCCTTGTTTTGCTGGGAATATTTCAATTTCAACCATTGCATTGTCATCATGCAGAATGCTAAAAACACGTTGTTGACACAAATCACAGCAACCCAATATCATAGTATTTGTGTCTTTGTCATTGCAAAGCTATCAAAGGCATAAGCAAAGCAACCTCTATTTTACTTGTTAACACTTTTATTCACATAATACAAAAACAAACAGGTATCAGAATGCTAATACATTTGTTTGTTTGGTATCAAGGAAAAGGCATCTTTCTTGTCTCTCCCTTCTCCTTTGTATATATGATCACTTCAGTTCCATTTCTTCCATCTCCAAAATGTGGAATTGCGTAAGAACTCATAAAATTCTACCCAAGGATGAGAGGCAACCAAGATATGCACATATCAAGAAGATGGTGAAGCCCGAATCACGCCAACAAGGTAAGGATAAGATTCGTGAAGATTGGAAGGGTACGAGGATCAGAGTCGTGGTGTCCCAGAAAGAGCTCAAACAAATACTCAACTACAAAAGGGAACATTCTGAATACTCCTCTATGAAGCACCTGTTGAGTGCCCTACAGCTTAAGGGTAGAGGCGAAGGGCGCATCAAGAGCAGCTGGAGACCAGCTCTGGAGAGTATTGCAGAGGAGCACTGCTGATGATGTACATGAAGCGCTAGTTTATGTCACTAACATTGTCTCTACCATGTAAACAAATCTTGAGCATTTCTTTTTTTATGTTTCATGAGTACTCATTCATTGATCATCATATCATTGTAAATGATGTTGAGTTCTTAAGGATCATATGAATCTATTCATGCCTTTTTGCTTCAGGACAACCCTAATCCTTGAGATTTTAATAGAGATGTAAATGCAGAATACAAATATCCGGCACAAAAACAATTCACTAGACATTAATTGAACCAAAAGAATACAGGAACAACATTGTATATGGATCATGGCAATAAAGCATATACAGAGATCTTCTGGTTAGTTCAGGTTTTTCAAATTGTGGTTCAAAAGCAATCAAAATGTTCCAACTAATCCAAGTTGATTTATAAGCACGGCTGCAATATGATCAGCTTCTTCTTCCATCACAGAACTCGATACATGTTTAAATCAGCTACTAAGAGACGATGACTTCTGTGACATCCATCTCTTCTTCGCATTTGCAATTGCCTCTTCCTTCATCCTCATAAGCTCATTAAGACAATGATTATACTGTGCATCGATGTAATCAAGCACAGGCCTCAGCTCATCAAGAGCAGGATCATTATCTGCTGGCATTCCAGAGCCCGAATTGGGAGAAGTAGAGGAAACTTGTTCATTATTCTTCGAGGACTCCTTAGGCATCATACCAGATTCACCCACATTATCTTCACGGCTTTTAGCTTTCTCCCTACTATGATCAGAAACCCCAAAATCTGAACCCAAACTGTACCCATTCAGACCTTTACAGCATACCATGTCAAGAGTGCCACAAGTAGAAGACCCTGAATCTTTGCCAATGGTAACACCATGCTTGACTGATAAGTTTGTCATGATTGATTCTATGGAGTCTTGAGCCCTCACATTGGCTTGCTGAGGGAGAACAACATGTTGCTTATTGCTTATTGCAGTATCTGCAGGCACTTTTAGTGTAGCCAATTGATCATTGAAGCTCTTCATTGAGACTCCATTACTCTTTTGGTGAGCAACCTCAGCTGAGCAATTAGTGTTAGCTCCGCGCAGAGAGTTTCTTCTCAAAGCATTCTCCCAAGGAACGATCTTGGAGATCATGCTGTCAATCAACTCAGCTGCCACAAGAAAATCATCTTCTGAGAACTTAAGCTCCACTACCATCTCCCTAGCTAGTGAAGTTGCAGTATCAGAGTCAAGATAGAATGGGAAATCAATCTTCTTCACTCTACCTTTACCACTACCACAGAGCTTCACAACACGAAGACTGAAACAGATTTGGTTATCATCCACTTTCCTTCCCTTTAACCTGAACTCATAGTTTGCAGAAAACTTCTTCAATTCATCAGAGCTAGAAGAATGAGGGGTTTCACAGGAGCCAACAGAAACCTTAAAATCCATAGCCTTAAGGTTCATCAATTTGGGCAGCCTCTGGAGAGGATCACAAGTCAGAGGCTTGGAGCTATCACAGGCAAGAAAAGGGTCATTCAAGAGCTCAATGGCAGGCAACCTTGCAGCTGCAGGAACCAAACACTTGTCTATGAAGTCCTTAACTTTTGGGTCACTCACTCTGCTCAAAGAAGCAGGCTTCACACCAGAAATTACCTTCTTGTAAATTTGTGCAGAATTCAGACACTCCCTATATGGGAACTCACAAGTGACCATCTCCAACAAGCACATCCCGAAAGAGTAGACGTCCACGAGCTCGTTGTAGTCCTCGTCATAGAGCTCAGGAGCCATGAAAGCAGGAGTGCCAGCAACGGACCGAGTAGTGGCCTGCTCAATGACAATGGCCAATCCAAGATCACCAATCTTGACATCACCAGTGTTGCCATTGACGAATATGTTCTCGCACTTGAGGTCTCGGTGAATGATGGGCGGATTGTGGCTATGCAGGTAGTGCAAGCCGCGGAGAATCTGCCTGGCCCAGTTCTTGATGGCCTTCATGTCCACATTTCGGTGCTTCTTCCGGTACTGCCTCAGAGACCCAGAGGTGAAGAGCTCGGTGATCATGTTGATGGTGGTGTTCTTCTCATCGACCCAGAAATTGTAGAGCTTGATAATGTTGTCGTGCTTGAGGGATTTGAGGAGATGAATCTCGGCGTAGAGCTTCTCGGGCTCTTGCTGAAGCACATCCTCGATGTTGACTCTGTTCCATGCAACCTCGAGGCCAGCAATTTCGTCGAACGCCTTGTAGACAGTCTTGAAGGCTCCTTGACCCAATATCTCGTTGAACCTGACGTACCGCCCAGATGGGTCCTTCTCCACCTCGAAGTTGGGGTCTTCCGTAGCCATCGATTTTCCCCCAGAAACGAAACCCACTCTCCGTTTTCTCGAGAAACAAACAAAACGTCTGCTGCGTAAAAGTTGCTGGCTTGGAAGAGAGGTAGATTGTTTTCAACTTATAGCTAGGCATAGTCTAGGGTATCGTCTACTAATCCCATTTTAGGTGGGATTGTATTCTTAATATATTTTTATTTTTATTTACAAACTCTTCACTTTATTATCATTATTCAATTTATATGTCATAAATCTACGGTGGATATTACAATTTTTTTGGTTGAGACAATATACTTTATATTTTATAAGTGTAAAATTTTCTCGAATAAACTTTTTCATGACAATTGTATTCAAATCTTATAAATACAATCATTAAACAAATTTAATAATTTTAAAATCACCTTAATAGGCTCAAATGTTTTTCTGTAACATTACGGAAAAAAAAAAGAAACGTATTCTTTTTTTTGTTAAAGATAACAGAGAGAAAATAGATTTATAACCTTGTATCCTTATTTGATATTGATAAGCAAAATATTTTAATTATAAACTACTAACGATATACAAGTTACACTATAAATATGAGGAAATCAAAATAAAAAAAACCTGTTATCAAGTGACTTCATTTTGACGGTTCTTCACTTACCAGATTTCCGAGCCATAGTATATTAACACACAGCCTTTCAATACAACCGAAGTATAAGACTTATTTTTACATAAATATACAGATGAGCACTAGGGCTTAAATTCTCTCAAACCTCGTTTTCTTCTCAAAATCTACAAAAGATTCAAATATGTTCATTAATGGGTCATTGAAGAGACCAACGAGCCTATAGCTACAACTTCAGTCAGCCAACTTTAGGTTTGTTGGGAAGCAAAGTTGACACGGCCAACTAAAAGTTACAACAGCAATTAATAACAGAACTCATGTCATTGAAGGTTTTCCCCCTATTATTCAGTACTTTTAGTCGTTCTCAGATTTTACAGCAAAAAAATCACTTATGAGAGAAAGGTCCTAAACAACAATATCAGATTTGCGACGAAGAATGGAGGATTGAGTCAAAATTTAACTAGGGCAATTTGGTTACTGCTTGCTCAGGTTCCTGATTACGTAGGGAAGAATACCTCCATGATTGAAGTAAGCCAGTTCCACCTGCAAACACGATCAATTTGTAAGATTAACCGACAGCATAACGATGTCGATGATACAAGGGATATCATGCTAGCACACCGGAGCAATTCAATAGATTCTTTGTATCAAGCCTAAAACAACACTTCATTCAGCATATGGCCAATATCACATAGGTATCAAACAGCTGTGAAGATGATATAATGTTCATATTGAGTCTTAATTACAGTAACTCAGTTTTAACTCGTATTGTACTGAGAAGATGATACTTTAAACTCATTTTCATGCATGCATGGAAGTTTTTAATCCAAGATGTCTTAATACATTTGAAAAATATCTCGTTTCGATGGCTTCATGGAACTCTAGTTGGCAAATGCATAAATATAACAGAACGTGAGGATAAATAAAGTCGAATTACCTCAGTGTCAAAGCGAACTGTGCATGTGAATGATTTTCCAGAGTCAGTTGTGATAGTAACATCTTGGCCAGGCTTTATCTCGCTAATCTTGCTTGGAAGGTCAATGGAATACCGCTCATGACCAGTCAATCCAAGTGTATCTGCATCCTCACCAGACTTGAAACACAGTGGAATAATACCCATTCCCACCAAATTACTGCGATGGATTCTCTCAAAACTTTTAGCAATCACTGCTTTGACTCCCTGTAATACATCATTGTTAATGAAATCAGGACCCTATGTATATACTCAAGACAAGAATTCGCATATTAAACATTACAAGGCTTACCAATAGCATAGGACCCTTGGCTGCCCAGTCCCGGGAGCTTCCACTTCCATACTCAGCTCCAGCCAAGACAATGGTGTCCTGCCCAGCTGTCTTGTATTTCTGTGAGAGAATGTATAAACAATGGATTAATAACTGCAAAAGCTAATCATACCTACATTGTATCATTAATAAGATCACAAATGACAACTACAGATTCAAAAAGCACATTTTGTTTGAATATCACTGAAATCATAACATGGATTCCTTCAGTTTCCACAATATTTACACCATAATAAGAGTATCAACAGAAAACATGCATTAAAAGGGTGGTTCCAATGGTATAATAAAATACACTGAGAAATTCAGGATTCAACTATTGTGTGACTGTTGGTACAAGTATTGCTAACAAACAATGCTTGCCTGCCAGTCAAAAAATTGATAGAGTTTATTTAAATTATCTTAAAAGTTCCAAGACAGCCTAAAGATGGAGAAAAGAAAAGGCTGCTGCATAACAGAAAATCAAAGAAAACTGGGCACAAACTCACCTCTGCTGCATCAAAGACAGAAAGCTTCTCTCCAGTAGGAATGTGAACAGTCTTCGGGCCGACCTCTCCGTTTAAGAGTTTGTTAACAAGGCGGATATTAGCAAAAGTTCCCCTTGCCATCACTTCGTCATTACCACGACGACTTCCATAGGAATTGAAGTTCTTGCGATCCACCCCACGCTCCATGAGATACTTTGCAGCAGGACTGTCTTTATGGATGCTTCCTGCAGGGGATATATGATCTGTTGTTATACTGTCACCAAAGTTCAGCAAGCAGTAGGCATCCTTCACTCCATGCAGCCCAGGAGGATCCATGGTCATCTTCTTGAAGTAAGGAGGCTCATGAATGTAAGTTGAGTTGGAGTCCCATGAGTACAGGGTGGTAGCAGGTACTTCTAACTGATTCCACATTGGATTGCCTTTTGTGATAGATTGGTATGTGCTTCTGAACATATCAGGCAACACACTAGATTGGACGACCTAAAACAGTTTCCAATATCAAGTTTAGTAACTGTACAATGCAGTTAGACATTAACTCAAAATACTATCATATGGTATTAAATCTTAAGATTGCCTACCTCTGCAATTTCTTCTGTGGATGGCCAGATATCCCTGAAAAATACATTGTTACCATCCTTCCCAATTCCAATAGGCTCCTTATCAAAGTCAATGTCAACCTAGAAAACAAATTAAGATAACACAGTATTATGATTAGATGTAGTTTAATGATATATGGAAAAGTATTGGTATTTTATTGACTTAGTAGTTATAGTTTAGGTATGTACCGTTCCAGCAAGTGCATATGCAACCACTAAAGGAGGTGAAGCAAGGTAATTAGCTCTCGTCAATGCATGAACACGGCCCTCAAAATTACGGTTCCCAGAAAGCACAGCAGCAGCTACTATGTCTTTATGTCAAAACAATATATATTCAGATCAACAGGTTAAAGATAAAAGTGCAAAATACCAAATACAAAATTGAGTACAATAAGTAATTAAATAACCTAAATGACTATTGTAATTGCAAGAACTTAAGTATGCTTAACATTTTTAAGTTTACCATTTTCTGAAATAGCAGCAGCAACTGATTCATCTAGATCTCCCGAATTTCCAATGCATGTTGTGCACCCATATCCAACAATGTTGAAGCCTTGTTCATTCAAATATTTTTGCAAACCACTGCATTTTAAAGCAGAAATAGAGGGGCGAGGGAGTTTAGCAGAAAGGCCCCAAAGGAAGTACAACATCAATTTGTACATGTCATCATACATCTTTTTCTAAAAGCAAGATACATACCTCTGGAGTAAGTATTTTGTCACAACTCCAGATCCAGGGGCAAGACTTGTTTTAACCCATGGTTTGACCTGATAATACATAATTTAAGCAGTCATGAAATAGGTGTTAAAAAGAAAAGGAGAAAGTGGTCAAACTGGCAAATACACGGAAAGTTAAGAATGGATGGGGAAATTCAGTAGCTGCATAATTTATATAGACAATGCCCCACCTTTAAACCAAGTTCAGTAGCCTTTTTTGCAACAAGAGCAGCTCCAAGCATGACACTAGGATTTGAGGTGTTGGTGCAGCTTGTGATTGCAGCAATCACAACACTACCATGCTTGAGTTCTGCTGGCTGTCCCTGGAACGTAAATTTAGCCACCTTGTCCTGCACCTCTTTTGGTACCGCAAAGCCCTGCAACGCAGAAACTCAGGAACTAAAATCTGAGAAAAACAATCATGTAATTGTAGTAAACATGAGTAGCATCAGCAGAGATTTAAAAAAGATAATTTTGTACTAAAACATGATATTCCCTTCACTTTAATATAGATGTACTTTTTTTTGCAAAAATTAAGGATTGGAGCAGTTAGTGTTCCACTTTCCCACATGCCATCATGTTCTCCCACTTCTTAAAACACTCATGCACTAATAACAAACTTGTGCAAAGGAAATTGTTGTTATTCTATGCATTATCCACCCCTTTAAAAGGAAAATGGTCACTTATGGAAGTAGGACACTTATTTTGGAGCGGAGGGAGTAATGCATTAAATTTGGCAATTGCTAGGAGTCACCTTGAATCCAACTTTGTTGTCCAGACAAGAATGCCAATCTTCCTTCATTCCCTTCAAAGGAACTCGGTCATGAGGCCTGCAAAGATTAGCAGTTACAAGAGAATATACAAACAAGTGTTAATAAACATACTGAAGTCGAAGAACTGTTAGGCAAAATAACTTAGTATGTAGTAGTCTGAACAAATACAAGAGGGATACCTCTTTGGCCCAGAAATGCATGGTTCAACTTCTGAAAGGTCCAGTTGTAGATATGATGAATATCCTCTTTCTTGTTGAGGCTGAAAGTATGGTAAGAACGTAGAAGTGCAGTTATGACTGCTTGTACAAAGTATATCCAAAACCCAAACATTATGAGGGGAGAAGAAGAGGAACTTTACCTCACTGTAGTCGACAAACAAGTTATTTGCCCTAAGATATGCTTCAATCATTTCCACCTAAATTAATGAGAAAGCAAGTGACTATGTGCCATAATAAGTTCAGTCTGGGAATTCTATATCTAAACAAACAAAAGATACTCACAGTTTCATCACTTCTTCCTGTTAATTTGAGGTACTGCAATGTGACAGCATCTACAGGGAAGAACCCCATGGTTGCACCATACTCCGGAGACATATTGGCAATTGTAGCCCTGTCAGCTAATGACAGCTCGCTCATACCATCCCCTGCACTCGCATAAAACATGAAGTTGTTATATCTGCCAGAAGCAAAAGTGTTTCTAGTTATAATTACTTGAATACGGCCCTGTGAAATTAATTACCATAGAATTCGACAAATTTGCCAACGACACCATGCTTCCTTAGCATTTGAGTCACGGTCAAAACCAAATCTGTAGCTGTGACGCCATTCCGTAGTTTTCCTGATAACTTGAATCCCACAACACCAGGCAACACCATGCTCATGGGCTGTTATTTTGGAAAGTATAGGATTAGAAGCGAAGTTACATGAATCTTCCACATATTCAAGAGAAAGCAAGTATGAGCAATTTAATGGAAAAGAAAATGAACAGACAGATTAAACTATATATATTACAGTTCAGAGTCCAGTATCGCTTACGCTATTACATCTGTGGTAAAACTGTACAAGTAAAACTATTAGGAATCAAACAACAATACTTGAACAGAAAGTGTAACAGGTGTACATTGAGAATAAATCTCTAAAATGACTATATATGATACAAAAGTAAAACGAATAAAAAATTGTGATGCTGATCAGGAAGTTCATTACAGAATTATGTGAGATTATGTTGCTCCCACACTTCCATCTCTGAAGAAAATAAAATCTGCATTGATCATCTCTTTCTTTCTACTCATTAAAAGAGCAAAGGCTAAAAGTCATCTGCCTATAAAAATGCAAGTAAGGGTGCATGCAGAATGCTACATAGAGAGAACACCATACTGCCCCAACATGCCACTTTAACAAAAGTTGGTTGGCACTTGCCAAAGTTAACTTCAGGTCCATCTCAACTACCAGCTGAAAGGATGCACTAATGCAGATTTCTTTAGCAGAATACAATTACTCTTCCACAAATCATACTTAAGTATAATGGGATAGCTATGGTGAGTACAGATTCTAAGTACATAAAGAAGTTCCAAGTTGGGCAGACAAAGTACATGCTACTAATTACCTGGCCAAGCATTGCTGCTTCTGCTTCGATTCCTCCAACACCCCAGCCAGCAACTCCTAATCCATCAATCATGGTGGTATGGGAATCAGTTCCAACAACACTATCAGGGTACAGCAAGCCATCTTTGTTGAACACAACTCGCCCAAGATATTCAAGATTTACCTGAAATTTCATGGTTTTATATCATCCAAAGCCAATCTAAAAAATAAAGAGTTAAGATAACTTAAATACCTAGATCAACTATAAAACATTTGAAATCCACTGCCAAGACAATAAAGCATGTTGAGGTAAAAGTAAAATAAAATATGATACGGGAGATATTATGAAAACGGTAATATGCATGCTGCTTTACCTGGTGCACAATACCAGAACCAGGGGGGACAACCAACATGTTATCAAAAGCTGTAGAACCCCATTTTAGAAAAGCGAATCTCTCCTTGTTCCTCTGGAACTCAAGCTCCATATTTGCCTGCACTGCATTTTCTGATCTTGCGACGTCAACTTGAACTGAATGATCAACAACAAGATCCACAGGAACCTGCATAAAGTTAATGTTCAAAACAAGTATAATGAGAAAATGAAGAAAAAAATCTGGTATAAAAAAGTACAATGATACAATAAGATGTCATTTATCCAAACTATCAGAAAGAAATCAACTTTACACATGAAACAAAGAACCATATTTCTTCAAGGTCCCCGCAGTTTCCATGGGAGCTAAAAATAAAACTAGTAAAACATATACAGTATTATGCATGAAACAATCTTTATCTTTGATAGGATGATGTCTAAAGCATGCATCTCCACCAATTTGCTCGCCTACATGACTAAGACACCAGTCTGGAGAGAATTCCTCTGTGTAACGCATACATCAAAATGCCAAGGAACAATTATGTGGAGATGGTACAAAATGCAACTTACCAAGGGATTGATCTTCTTAGAATCACTACCAAGCTTATTCATGGCATCGCGCATGCAAGCCAGGTCAACCACAGCTGGAACTCCAGTAAAATCCTGGTAACAGATGCAAACTGTGAGAACAACAGATTCATCACGATAATAATTGCCACTGCATCATGACCCATACCTGCAAGAGAACACGGGCAGGTTTGAAAGGGATTTCTACTTGGTTTGGAGAAGTTTTTTCCCAGTCAATAATCTTCTCAACATCTTCCTTGGTCACTTGGAAGTTGTCACAATTACGAATTGCAGATTCAAGAAGTATTCTTATCGAGTAAGGGAGCTTATCTGTTATCAATATCAAGAAAACGAGCTAGAATTACATCTTTTATGCATGGGATAGAGACAATAACATATTGGAATACAACAGAATATCATCATTCCTATGAGTACTCTGTACAGATTGAATTAGTCAGGTAATCACTGAAGCTATCTGGAAACCACAAATACTGCACTAACCCAACAAATAGCAATAGATTATGAAAGACCTAATAACCAACCCATCCAATAGGGTAAGTGGGGAACTGGTCCAAGAATCAGAATGAAGCAATAAGGCCTTAATTTGCATGATGCTAAATTAAAGCATGCCCAGCAAATCAAATTAGTTTATAGCATAAGGAAGAAAAAAATAACAGTTACATTACATCTTTTAGAACCTTACCAATCCTTGGATCATTCAAAGCACGAAGACTGTAGAACTTTCCAAACTCGCCACCGCATGGCTTGTGAAGGTTGGTCAAGATTCCCTTGAAAGGGTGTTCAGAAGCTGAAACCATATACAAAAGATTACTAATACATACATTCTTTGCATGTGACACCACAAAAGATTTCAAATCTGATTTCCAGTAAGCTTAATGACAAAGAGCAAAGAGTTCACATGTCCCTCAACTATGAACAAATAATTAATGATGCATATCATTACACTGCACATAAGAACTATGCCTTCCTATTACTATTTCAATCACATATTAGAATGAAGAGTTCCAACAATTGAATAGTAGTTTAGTAAAGGCAATGTAAATATTTTCACAAAATCAATTTAATATTATCATTTCCAGTGAGCCATAAGATCAATCTGATTCAGCACAAATCCATAAGCTCAGGCTGGTTTAAAAATAGACAAAAGAAATGGATAAAAAAAGCAAATACGAGCTCAATCAAGCCTAAAAACCAAATCAAACAATACAACAATAAAATAAAGTTCCGAAATTACGGGACACGAGCAAGAGTAACAGTACCCATGGAAGCGATCTTCCTCTGGAACTGCTCGATTACAGGAGCGGCGGCCCTGATCTGAGTGCGCAGGCTAGCAGGGGACCGCCAATCGCAACCATGGCTCCAACGCGGGATGGAGCTCCGGAGGGAGCGGACGGCGGAGTAGAAGCTAAGAGATCGGGTTTGTTGATTAGCAACGGAAGGGGGCGGGATTGGCCTGGAGAGAGGGGAAGAAAGGAGGCGAGCCCGAGAAGATGAAGCAGCGGCTCGGAGGATGGAAGACGCCGACGAGGATTTATACATGGTGATCGCGCATTCACACGCACTCCCAGATGGGAAAGTAGGTTATGGCGATTCTGCGATTACCGGAAGAGATAATGATAACGATAACGCGATCAGAGAGAGTGGGTTGATGGAGAAAGCTAACAAGATTTAATGGCAGCTTCTCTGAATATTTAGGGCTTCAGGAGAGGCGTGTGGAGAGCAAATGCGATGAACTTAGGGCTGCGTGCCGGATTTCTAGAAATGGACTCTCAAGGTTCGGAGCGAGGCTAGGCCTGTGGAATGGAAGGGAGGTGTGATCTGGTGCGGTCAATGAGGTGTTACTTGTGTGGTCCTGGCTAATCAGGTGGTCCCACGTGGCTTTTTGAGCCAGGTCTTGTGTAAAATTCTGTTGTGGAACCTTCGCAGCTTCCACCGCCGTAT